>CAJQZN010037809.1:0-33201 GCA_907164685.1 Colias eurytheme | reverse complement strand
TATTTATAAAGCATTTGAATGCCATAAAACCAAAAATATAAATTCAATATAGACGTTACTAATGTACCAAGATAACAAATGATATTATCTGATCATCTAATTCTTTCATCTCTTCATCACAAGGTAATGTTAATTGTTTAAATAAACACGTTAAAAGGCAAGAGCTTTTGCACATTGTAATGCATTGGCAATCATAATACCTATTATCGAAACAAGAGCAGTTCCTTTTACCAATATTAATAATATTGTTTAAATAAATACATAGGTTTAAAGGTGAGTTCTTGCACATTGTAATACATTGTTGCATGTCGTGATAATACATAATTAAAGTTACAGTTTAGGTTAGATATTAATTATTAAGTATTGAGCAATTATAATATAATGATCCTAGTTTATTATTTATTTATTATTGCACATAAAAAAACGTTATACGAGCAAGAAGAAATTATGATATGACAAATATTTATTTACTATTTTTCTGTATTTTGACGATTCAAAGGCGCTTCTAAGCGAAGTCTAATTAATAGAATAAATAATTATTTGAGTTGGAAAATAAAAATTATTTTATTCATACAATAAAATAAATTAGTTACTTTAAACATTAAGCGAAAAGTATAAAATTGCATCATCATTACCGAAATTAAAAATTATATTCAGGTTAATTGCTTTGATATAAAAAGCCTAAGAAGCAAATTAAATTTTGAACACGATTGATATAAGATAGCGAGACAATAAAACAATTTCAGCTGTACATCATAAGGTAACACCTAATCTGATTAGTCGAGTCGATTTATAATAGTCGTGATAGGGCTGCCACTCGTCAGCTTTTGCTATCTAAAACCCAATTGCGGTTTTACCGTTACCCGAGGTATTCAAAAATATAATAAATAATAAAATGTTCAAATCGAAGTTTTTTCACAATATTTCTTAATCTTTGTAGAATATTGTAGAATCTTAATGCGTGTTAAATGTTTAACTTGATGTACTTGTGATATTTTAATTAAAATTATCGAAGTCGAGGTGAAAGGAGTACAGTAAATTATATTAGTACAGTAAATATTTTTCGATTAAATAGACAGTTGGGTTAGCCTTTACACCGCAATATTATTTAAATCTATTCATCAAGAAAGTATTTTTCGTACGCTCAATATCGATTATAAGTATTAATAACTTTTATTTTACACTGTAGCAACCATAGATTACCAGTTCGGTGGCTTACAAGTTACAGCTTAACTTTCTAAGTTATTAACTTATATTATTAGTAAATTATAACACGTCTAAGCGAATGTTGTGAAATAAATGGAAATTGTGATATAATCTAATCTCACCGTGTAAAAGCTCGGCTTTATGCCGCACTAAAACCTTTATGAATATCTTAATCCCATTTAATTCGAGCAAATTTCCAGAGAATTTGTGCTCTTAAAATGTTGTTTAAAATAATCATAGAGAATCGGACTCATTACTTTTCAGACTTATTTTTTTTAACTACACCTAAAGACAAGGGAAAATGTAAAATCTTGTACCTTTTGTATCGTTAATATTTTTGAAGTGAAAACTTCTTTAGCGGCGTTGGGTATAAAATCTTAAAGTCGCGTCAGATCACGTGGCCTGATCGAAAAAGCGTAAGACGGATACCATTCCAAAATATCAAACATGCTGAACGTTAATAATCAAGTTTTCACTTCTGCCGGCACTCCCGGAGTGCAACCCCTCTTTTTTTGTATTGAAAATGATAAGGACAGGTCTAAACACAAAACAACGAAATAGTCTTGAATCTATTTTTTATATTCATTTTACATTCAACATTCGACAGCCCTAATTGGCTCTCCAAGGGGCGGACGTTAAAATCGCGACGCGTTAATTGAACCCGTTCTAAATCTGCCCTGACCTCGCTTGCTACAACCAAAGCACGCACTGTTGTTTAGGAAAGTCCTTTAGTTCTGTTACCATCACTTTGTTGCAGCACGTTACTCTTTAAAAATCAGTGTATTCACAAGTTTGATAAATATAGGTATATTGAAACGAAGTTCCTGATCGCGCGTTGCGAAAGAGGGCAGCACTTTTTGCTATAGTTGTAAGAATTAAGATCTGTCTTTCTCCCTGTAACGTAAATTTTCATTCCATCCGGGTGTCCCTTATACCAATCATGATTTCCTATGTCTATTTAATTGCTGGCCCATGTAACTTCTTACCAAAATGAATATTTTTTTCGCATTTGCAACATTTTTTATTGATGCTCCACTTCACAAAGATAAATTTTCGATTTGACCAATAACTCTTATTCGCGATCAAGCAAAAAATCAGACTCCAGTATTATAATATTCCTTGTAATTGTGAACGACTTAGGGTTGACACCTTTATATTTTTTTGGCAAATTAGGCCCAATTTTTGTTTCTAGACGTGGAATAAGTAACCTGCAAGATGTAAGTAAATTCCCAAACACTTTATTATTTGGTACAAAATCAAGACAGTAATTGAGCCAGTTACTAAATGATACATGAAAAGTTGCGTTCGTTATTAATGATGCTAAAAAGGCTTGTAGCAGTTATGCTATCATCAATAGTTTTCTGTTTGCCTGTCTGTTCAATACATTAGCGGACGTTTTATTCCTTTGTTGTTGAAGATAAGTTAACGATTATATTATGTGATACTAACTTTAACCATTTTAAACATTTTTTCAACAAAAAGATGGCTAGTAAATATATATTTTTATGCAGACATCGGAAAAAAATACTCAGAAATTCAAAATTATGTAAATATCAAAACCATCCTCATCCACCAAACTCATCCTCTGTCTACATATTATTAATTGTGTACGACATAAAAATTTGCTGTTCCTAAAATATTTTGATAATTTCCGAGATAAAATATTGAGTGTAGCAACATTTTTACGATTATAGGAGGAATGAGTAATAAAATAACCAGATTCTGACCGAAACTTTTGACGGTTATCGAAGCAATGGTTTTTAAAAGCAATAAAACAGATGTACAGTTTAAACACTTTTATGTTACCGTTGCGTATGTGCTAGCTTTGAGCTACCTACTGAATATGAAGGCCCCGTTTTGGCAGTTTTAAAATTGATAGATTAGAAATGCGTAGATTCTTATACATATTTTGGAAATTAGATTAGAGGATTTTTAAGTTATAATTGAAGCTGATATTACATGAATTATTGGTATGTCATCTAAATAAGAATAAAATGAAATAATAAATGTAATATAATATAGAAATGGACAATAATACTAATTCTTTTACTTGAATTACCATAATACACTTTTCGTTAAATTATTTAGTGAACAAACGAAAATATTCAAATACCATTTGACAGTCACAGCTAAAAGATCTGTTTTGCAATTCATAAGAACAGCAAATGCCTTAAGGGCTTGGTCTAGTAGTGCAAACAAATGCATCCTGTCATCCTATATGTAAATAATACAAATGTACTAAGGGAAAGTTGCTCCACTTAATTTTTAAAAATTAAATCATTCGTATAATTTAATATTCGTAATAAGTACCAAAAATGACAATTTGAAACAATTTTCGTGAAAATTACACCGGGTGTTTTTTTTTTATCAGTACACAAAATTTGCGAATACTTTCTATTGATATCTTCAACTTCATGTTTATATAACTGATCAACTTTTACAAAGAAATTTGGACGAAATATAAAAAAAAATAAGCTTTCCATACAAAATGCATAACTCTATACATTTTTTTCGACCGTGAAAGTTGTTCAGTTTAACTAATAAAGCGGATAAACAAATTTTGTATATAATAAAAAAAATGTAATGTTTGTGTTAAAAAATTATAAAATAGAAAAATACGCAAATGAAAACAAAAGATATTTATTTCTGACTAGCTTCCGCCCGCGACTCCGTCCGCGCGGATGTCAGTCTTCGCGTCTTCTACAGATTTATTATATTATGTATAATATATAGATTTATATTGATAAACCTAATAAATCTTTTGCTAGCATTCTGATGCTTTATCGGTTGCACTGGATTTATCTCTTTTTTTTCAATCGCTTGAATGATATAGGATGGGTCCTTGATGGGCATCGAATGCTGAAGTCTCGAATCAATCAATTCTGACAGTAGGCAATTTATGTAAAATCTTGATAATGGTCCATCATTTTATTTTGCCTAAACGTTACATACTTTTTTATATATTCTATTTTTAACGAATGATTCACTCCAGTCCAAACAGCAAATGAGCAGACTTCTGCTTCTGCAACGTTTAGTTGTCCCTGAATTTGGAAAAAATAGTCATGATTCTTATCTATGACAAAAGTGTTATTTTTTGCATTGTATTTCAAATATTAAATTTTTTTTAACCGCATCTTCCGCATTCATGTCTTTTGCCGGAATTAGACATTTAACTTCTACTAGTCCCATTTTCCCTTTTTGATATGGGAGTGTATAAAGTAAATTTTTTAGATATTTCTCGTTATACTTTTAAAAAGTTATTATTGTCATTTTGCTCATTAGGTAAAGTAATTTCGATATCAGTTTTAAGTTTTTTGATACCTGCAATAATAACGTCATAATCGCCTGCACATACTTATCGATTACACCCTGTATACAATCCACCATCCACATTCATAATGTTTTCCTGTCCTCCTCTCCTTTACGCAGTTCACCGATACATTTTAAATGAGTAAATCTGCTACTACTGAAGGATGTTTCATTGTGATCAGCAAATTTTCACCACTGTTGTCGATTATTTGTTTTTCATTTTTAATCAGCAATTGGGAATCATCAGTTTTGTTTTTTGCAGATTGGTGATGTACCCTAACAATACGTCGAAAAGGGAAAGCATCAACGAATTATCGTTTTCGTCCTCTTTTTTTTATTCTTCGCGTCTCTGTTATAAATATAAATATAAATATTATAGGACATTATTACACAAATCGACCTAGTCCCACAGTAAGCTCAATTAAGGCTTGTGTTGTGGGTACTAGGCGACGATAAATATAATATTTTATAAATACATATATAGATAATAACACCCAGACCCAAGAACAAATAATTGAGTTCATCACACAAATATTTGCCCTGACCGGGGATCGAACCCGGGACCGTCGGCTCAGTAGGCAGTTACTTTACCACTGCGCCAACCGCGTCGTCGAACTGTTACTTCTGTTTGTTTAGTTCTCAACACCCACTGAATTTTCTATGTTATTGTGATCTTCCATTACATCTGAGTTTTGATGATGTGATGATAATCCATTCGTTTTAATATTGGTACTTAGAGTTGGTAGACTAAACTAGAAATGGCGGACTAAATTTGTCAGCGCGTCTGTAAGATCAGAATATAAAACCAACATCCTGTATTTAAGTTACAAAATTAATAATCAAACAACATGCCGCTACGTTGAAAATGACTAGAAGAAAAAATTAAAACACCTCGGATCAATTTTGGAGTAAACAAATCATTTTCCCCGTATGGGGATTTCCCCGGATGAACTTGGGAAGTTCAAGTTCTCAATACAAGTTTATATTATATTTCGTATTTCTCAAACGAAAAATAAACATTTTTGGAACTTCAAAAAAATTATATTATAAGAAAATTTATGAGCTTACTTTGGTTTTAAAGAAATATACATCCCTTTACTGACACCCCGTAAAATAAAGAAATTGTTGCCAATCACCTTTGCAATCTATTTGGTTTCATTAACTTTATGTTCGAAGATAATTTTTTTTCTAGTAGTTACACGCGTATTTTTTTCGTTTATTTTCCATATCGAAATCAAATGTTAAAAAATACGAATATTTGCACAAAACTAAGATAAAAATAATCACTTAACAAAAATATTAAATTTAATGAAGTAGAGCAACTTTCACTTCGGTATGAAGGAAAATCGAGCGTAGAGCACACGTCAGAACGCTCCGGCCCAAGGAGCGCGACTAAAGAAATTCGCTAGGATTTTTCCTAATTATTTTAAATATTTTTTTAATATTTAAAGAATTATCAAAATTAAAAAAAAATTTTTTTTAAAGGATTAATACTCATTGGTCTTCAACCAACTCGAATAAATTAATGGAAAAAATAACTTTTAGCAGTATTTATCAATAGATTTTGTAAGGCAAAAAATGGGATATTTAATGAATTTATAACGTTCTAATTAAGAAAATCATAAGTTTTTCGGCAATTGTATTCAGCAGTTTTTAATAACGACTATATAAGGATAATAATGCGCTGATCAGATTGTGTAAATTGTAATCGGTTGCAACGTAGTGAGTGCACAAACTTAGCTCGAAATGTCTTTGGGGGAAAGAGACTTATCTTGAAGGCCTGATTAAGGTAACATAAAGTAACTTTACAAATGTGAAAAAATTCACGCGCATTGCGTATATAACACTAATTGATAAACAAGAAAAAAAAATTCAGTATATCATTTCATTAGCCGGGAAAAAATTGTCAAATAACTTGTTGAAAACGCAATTTTGCTAGACTGCAGCCTTAAGTTATGGAAATACATGAGTTATTTATAGTTTCATGCTAAATATTCAATTCAACCTTTTGAACGACACTTAGGCCTCCATCAGTGGAGTTGAAAGGATTGTTAAGCTAAACATACATTTCGCAATATGATTTAAAGGCTTACCAGGCTCAGTTCGATGCAGCAATGGACAGGATACATATGGCAAATGTTGGACAGGTACAGGAGATGAAATCACCATTAGTCAAGCGAATGTCGTCATTCTTCAATCTTGAAGTATTCGATGTGTTTATCTATTAAAAAAATGAAAACTCAACTGTGCACTCAATTTTGATCATAAATCAAGTATCGATTAGAGAATAAGATACTACTAGATTGGATGTTAAAGTCATAATACTGCGGTTTTTGCGCGACAGGTACGTCCTAAGCTTGCGGTTGTGAATAGTAACTACTTACAGATTTTTCTATAAATTTCAATAAAACTTTTATAAAATTAACATTACATTACTTCATATAATACATTATGGCATAGATTTTATGCTATTTCAACATAATATTGACATTAAGGTAGAAGGTACTTTATGCAAGTCATTTTAGAAATATACGATATGTTATTAAAATTCTTGCTCGTGGTGAAATCCTGTGATATACTTAGTAACAATTTGAAAGCTCTATTTCTTCTCCTATAAATCAAATAGAAACAAGAAACAAAGCGTTGCAAAACGATGTTTGGTTCGTGTATTATTAATTCGTATGGACTGGAGAGCGCTAACTAGGGCGGTGGTTACATCAAACGTTGGTAGGGCTGGCTACAGCTGTTTCCATAGTAATACTATTATTAAGAAATAAAAACTCTAGTTTTTGTTAATTTACTTGCAGATGTAATCAGCTTTTGTTTTAAACAACTCACTTTGTCATTCTCTTACCTTAAAGATGTCATTAACATCAGCTGAATTTAAGCTACTACATAAGTAAACTTAAAAAAAATACCAATTAATAAAAAATGTTGTGTGGTTTTATGAAACCACGGTAAAAGTGAAACTGTTCGAACGGTTCCGAACACTGCTTTGTGTAGCGCATGTCGCGTGACGGTCGGCTGCCGAGTAGGTATACCTACTCGGCAGCCGCGATACACGCGACATGCGCTACACAGACCAAAAAGTTTGAGACGATGTAATAAAAGTTTCACTTTAATAGGCATTTTACTGACTTTTCCAATCGTCGCACATTCAGTGTTCATAAATACATTGAAACTTTTAATTATATTAACTTTAAATATTTTTAAAACTCGTCTATACCGACCCTATCATACCTACATCAAACGCGGTAGCTAACCACAGATGTGATGATTACCATTCGTCCGTGTAAACAGTCCAGTTTGAATTTACAACTTGTTAATAAATGTTTGTAGCGTTGTTTTGTTTTTAGTTTCATATCCAACACTAGCCGTTTCCTGCGGTTTTCCACATTTCACCGCTCGTAATAGTCATAGCATGATGATGTTATTATCGCCTCACTCGATAAATGAGCTATCTAACACACAAATAATTTTTCAAATCAGACTCATAGTTTCAGCGATTAGCGCGTTGAATCACACAAAATATAATAAAAAAGACGGGTTGCACTCCGGGAGTGCCGGCAGAAGTGAAAACTTGATTATTAACGTTCAGCCATTGAGATAATATTATTACTACGTATGGAGGAGACACCACGAAAAAAATCTGTGCGCCATTTTTTTGCTCTGACTAAGTTTTAAAAATTATTATCTAGTTAGGTACTTACCGATGAAAGTTATTCCCTTGCACTTTTCCGTATTACGCTTTTTCGATCCTGTTTAAGATTTTATACCCATTACAGAAAAAGTGCTCAACGCCGCTAAAGAATTTTTCACTTCAATAATTAATATAATTATTAGTATAGATTATAAAAATAGCATAGATTTCATTGATACATTGGGTAAATAACACAGCCATAGTCTCATCTACCGAACCACATGTTGAGAGTTCTAAATTCAAATTCGCTGGCTCCGATCGTATTGGTTGGTTGGTTTTTTTTTCAAAATTATTGTGCCAGAGAGTATGGTTTCTATACCCACTGCTAAAAAGTGTTATATATATTTATATTACATTTTTATGAAATTCCAATGATTTTTTAAAAGTAAACTTTTGTTAAATTTAAAATATTATTAAATTATGAAATTAAAAATTATGTATGGATTGAGACTCTCCTTTGGTGATATTTAGTTTGGTAATATTCTTGAAGAACCATAAACGACCATAAAGCTGATTTATGATTATGAGATTAAATGGCAATTTTTTTTTAATAATTATCTGTGTGAAATAATTTTCCCTCCTTTTTTCGAATATTCATAGTAAACAGAACTTAACAATTTACTAACAATAAAATTGAAATACGTTAGAAATTTATTCAATATTTCATACTAGTCATAGATCGTGAGGAACAAAAGTGTCCTTTGCTTTACGTGACTTGCTCTTTGGGAAAGTGGAGCTAAAACCTTTTACGGTAATGTTAAATTGCAAGGCAAATAACATATTATTTATAAATTAGCATATCCTGTTTTGGATGTTTGTATTTACTCATAAATCTATGAATATGTAATATTTGTTTAGGGAAACGTTACATACTGTGCTTTTCCTTGTAATATTGGTTTCTTATTTACCGTAGTACTTAAATGTCTCTATAATATATTTATAAAATATTATATAAAAAATATTTTTGAGTATTAATTTAAGTAATATTTTATTTAATAAAAAATATTTAATTAACTGTTATTATTACAAGATAATAAGCCCATTGGATTGCTACTTATTTAGACGGTAAATAAAAGTAAATACCATTTTCAGACGTAAAATTAATATGGTACCATTTGTCCGAATGTAATTACAACGATAAATTAAAATTTCCTATAATCGTAAAATGGAAGATCAATATTTCACGCAGAATACGACCCTGGTGGTCAAATAGAGTACAAAATTTATCACTTATTCAAATGGGCCATTTGAAATGTTCGTGTTTATAACGTGCAAGGGAACTCGAATAAAATTTACTTCACATTATTAGTGTGAAATTGTACCTGAAATTCATCTGTTTATAAGTTAGGCTTATAACATTTAAAATATGCCTATCATAAAGTATAGGATAGATCCTTATTGTATAGTATAAGTTATATATTAATAGTTGAAATCTATACTAATATTATAAAGCTGAAGAGTTTGTTTGTTTGTTTGTTTGTTTGAACGCACTAATCTCGGGAACTACTGGTCCGATTTGAAAAATTCTTTCGGTGTTAGATAGCCCATTTATCGAGGAAGGTTATAGGCTATATTTCATCACGCTACGTGCAACAGGAGTGGAGCCACGGGGGTGAAACCGCGCGGAGCAGCTAGCAAAATATATTTCTGTAGGTAGAGCATGACGCTGAATTAGTAGTAGGTACCTAGTAATTATTATTTTCTTTCTTATAAAAACCAATCCATTTTCTGGAAGAAAGAGTTAGTAACTTATGTAACATGAATTCTGCCGCCGATTTAAATATAAAATTCAGATATTCAGAAATAGATTTTTTTATAATAATGTATATTAGGATGCTTTAAAATTTACAGGAACACTTAGCTATATCATTTTTGCACTTAAAAAAATACACGTAACTAGATAGATAGATAGATAGATAGAAAACACTTTATTGTACAATGCACACAAAAACAAAATTTACAAAAAACGATATTTAACTTAAAATAAATGTACATTGTACAATTTGGCGGCCTTATCGCCTATATATACCTTGGGATATAGGAAAAATAAATCTAGGTAAATTATTGTAATCTTTTCACAAATTCTCTTTCCTACAAACCACAGTTTGTATTCGCATAAATTATCTTTTGATTCACATTAAATAATGTCAGCAAGATTTACAACCCCGTGTTGAAGTGCTGACATGACGATAAATGCTATAAATATCTGCTGACGGTTTACAGTATTCTATGCTGAATAAACAAAATGTCTGGATTTTGCTAATCTTTTATGTTCAATTATATTATTTACTACTTGCTAGCTTTCCGTCCGCGGCTTCGCCCGCACACAAAAATACCTACATAGTTTCTGTTCCTGTGGGATTTCAGGGATAGAGCCTATACTCCATGACCTTTCTCAGGTCTCAAACTATCTCTGTAGACTGTACCAAACAGAACACGTACATATCCAACAGTGATCATTTTTGGAATCGGTCCAATAGTTACGGAGATTAGTGAGTTCAAACATACATACAAATAAATAAACTCTTGAGCTTTTAATAGTAAAGTATAAGATATTCTTTTAAATTCCCTTAAAAATAAGCTGCATTTCACGTTTTTACTAAAGGCTATTTTTACCAAGCACCTATAACTTCGTTTAGAAGAGCTTTTAAACATCGCTTGCTTTAATATCAGTTCGGAAATTATTGAACGTAGTTACATTAAGCAACTAGTTCTTAATAAAACGTAGGTATATTATGTTATCTGTAACTGTTTATTCATAGATCCAGGTCAACCGTCCATCTGTCCGTCACACTTGTTAATTATCTTATAAGTCACGACACGACTCCGACATTTAGTCGTGTATTATAAATGGCTTTGATGGATTGCAATGGTAATGGGTCGTGTGATTTAAGATTTCAAATTGGACTAATTGATGTTTTTTGTGGATGAATGTAACACAGGTGTTATTGTGATTGAGATTAACGAATTCGTTGGTTGATGAGTAATTTAGTGGAAGTAATTTTATATATTTTATTTGTAATCTGATACTTTTTTATGGATAAAAAAGTGTACAGAAATGATAAACTGTATAAAAAATTAAATGTTTAAAATATCGCGCTTAGGTTAAAGTTTTAGGCGGACGACAAATTCACCGGAAGCTCAGAAAATTTTGCGATTATTTATTTTATCTTGTTTTGTTAATTCGATACAGATTTTTTTATCCATTTATTATCGAAATATATTATCATATATATCTCGTTATATTATCAAAACCACATATATTATCGAAATATATCTCGTTATTAAACCCGAATCTCTAAATTTACGTTGTTTATAAAATGAATATGAATGGTTGAATATACCACAATTTATTATAAAAATCCCAAATGCAATTTCTCTTGGCATGCGTTTGTATACACAAGCCCGTAATCTAAAACCGAGTGCACATTGCTATTGTTTTATAAGCGAAGCCGAGTCCATTGTTATAACTAATAGTGCGTATTGTATTTCCATGCATGTACAATTATTGTTTTGGATTTAAGCTAGACGCTGTTGGTTAAGTCTGAGGTAGAATTAGATCGTTTTACACGACTGCAAATAAAAGGGTTATGTGTTTGTTTATTTGAAGCTTCTATAGCATATTATATCTATATGTTATTAATGTTTTCTTTCATTAATTTGCTAACATTATACATTTATCTCTTTAAAAGCATAAGAGGAACGGCTTCAGTCTTTATTTTTCAATTGTAGAGCCATTTTTAAACGATTACAAAATAAATATGTATACAAACTTTAACCCGATACTGTAAGAACCACTATTTATCAACAAATAGCACAATATTTTACCATCAAGGCGATGAACGAAGTATGATGGAAGATAAAATCAAAATTAACATAATATTAACGGCAAATCATGTAAATCAGTGAGATAAGTAGACTAACCGTTTACATTACAAATTGAAGCAAACAAATCTGCAGATAATCTTATCACATTAACCGAGTAACATGAACTATTACCAGTATTTAGTAATCTCAGTTTCTATGGGGTACGAACATCAGACTGATAATGCTTCTAAGGTCCTGTTCACGAGAATAGCGATAAACGAAGCGTTAGCGGGAGCGGAGGACTTACGCTTTATATATTTTACAATATTATTAGTCTTGTGATCAGTAAAATGCTATTTTTCTAAATATATTATAGGGTTAGTTTATAGTTAGCTACTATTATATGTGATAGATGTGGGACTTAAAATCTTATAAATCTACATAAAAGCGACTCGTTTTTAGTTTTTAATGCTTTATGAATTTTTGCTCTGCGGTATTGTAGCTTGCTTATCGCTTCTCTCTTGAACATGGTTTAACCCTTAGCTAAAGTTTAGATAGGAACCTTGTAATACGGCATGTACAAGTCAGTCCTCTGATATACTTAATTAATTTCTGCATTCCGCCGCCGTTTGGTAACCACCGGTATTTGCATTTACGGCGCTCGTACTCATGTTAAATGAAAATTGTACAAACATTAAGATTGGTGTAGTTTATCCATTGATAGGCCTGTTTATGTCTATTTAGTGCCCGTTTAACAATGTGAAAGCAACTGCGAAAGCTTTATAAGAGTTATACTTATACTTAAATATGTATATCTACTTATTAAATTTATGATTTACATAAAACACTACATACTAAAGGCTGCATTTCCGCTCTGTAAGTACCTACCTGTACAAGTCAGCGCTAGTTTTCAGATGCTGTTCAGCTTGTAATTTTAAGAAATACGCAATGAAAGCATTTATGCTTTCATTGCTAAATGTTGATTCTTACAAAAAATATTTTGTACCTATCTAATTAAATACAAGCATTCCCTCCACCACAGTACACAATATGTTAATGTTCAAAATATCTATAACACTAATTTCTTTCCAGGTTGCAACTGTTCCCGGGCCGGTTCAGAGAGCAACGTGTGCGATATCCGCACCGGGCAGTGCCGCTGTCGTCCGCACGTCACCGGACGAGCGTGTGACACTTGTGAGGTAACACACGATGAATATGAATAAAAAAGAGCATGTGTGCCGTGCACACGTGTCAGAAATTGTCATGCCGGGTCCAGACTGGTGAAACGTAACATGCAATGTAACATGCAATGAAAGAATTCACCGTCCACATTGCTGCAATGTATCATGAAAGGTAACACACTTTGTAACAATTTCTCATAGTTTGGACGTCTTGCGCGCGCGAATTGTGCATTACACGCGCATGCTACGAGCATTACAAGCCGCGCGCGGAGCGATCCGAAATTTGTCGGTTTTTCGACGAACACAAAGGGGCAAGGAATACGACTACGGGAGGTTCGTAGTCAATGCGCGTTATGAGCGCGCTATGCGTCCACACCAGCAGCGAACATGCAATGAAAGGCAGAATGTTACATTGCATGTTACGTTTCACCAGTCTGGACCCGGCATCAGAAAACTTCTTTGGGCAAGATTTAAACGTAACAAAATCGTCGCCTTATACTATGACGTGACGGTATTGCCATGACGCGAACTTGAAATTTTACTCTCAACGCGCCTATGGAAGTTTCACTTCAATATTTTTGTTTGACGAAGAACTAAAGCTGGAGTTCTGACAATTTGATGGATCAAATTGTCAGAACTAAGCCAAATCAAAATCAGAAGCTCGAGCTTTAGCTTTTAAAACTATATAGTACTTTCTTAGAACGAAGAACTGCAAAGAGTCTAATAAAATATATTGTAACTGAACCTATTTATATTGTCTTCGCCTTGGAACCATGGTGTTACGTCATGACCAAGGACAGTTATGGAGCTAACAAGCTGTTATCGAGAGATCTAATGCGGAACAAAGTCGGCTATTGTTATACACATCGAATAATAACTTGATTCTTTTGACGTAAACTGTATTTTGTATAGAGATTACTTTTGCTTGTGAAAAATATTAAATTTGAGGTTGATCGAATAAAATATGTAGTAATAATGGAAGTAGAATCAACTAAGTAACTAGTTAAATAAGTTTTTTTTTTATTTCGTCTAGTTCTATTTTGTCTAGTTTCTAATTAATATCTGAAATTACTAAACGGACTTTGATTATATTTAAAGTAGCCGATAAATTACATACCTAGTTGAAAATATAGAGGTCAGTGAAAACTAACTGAAATATTTGGTCAGAAATATTAAGATAATGAAGAGAACATTTTATGAAATCGTTACTTTAAATTTACTTGGTGACATCAGAATAAAATCTGACGACGCATGAAACGATAGAAATAAATATTTCGACACATCTTTCGATTAAGATGTGACGGGAGATACGAAAACAATAGTAATATTCATTAATTATTAGGTTATGTAGATAAAGCCGGGTGATTTACGTAGTTCTTTGTTTGTGAAATGTCATTACAATGTATTTTTAAATACTCATAACTCAACGACATTGTAATGTTGTAATACTTCGAGTATATTTTCGGGTAGATACTGTTCTTGTTGTTATGTTATGTTTTTCATACTACATTATATGAATTTGTCTTGTTTTATGTAAGAGCTGAATCAATAATGATATAAATCTTTAAACTGATTGACTACATTAATGAGACTAATTCAAAAAAAAACTTCTGACTAATACGAAAAAAAATCTTTATTATATTATTATTAACTAGCGGTCCACCCCGGCTTCGCCCGTGGTACATATTTATGTTTTCTCTACATAAGAACCATCCTGGTACTTCAAGGAATATAATAAAAAAAGACTCTTCTTTTTTGTAAGCGCATATCTCTATATGCGCTTACCAACACATTTTGCGATTCATTTTTATATTATAGATTTGTAAAGCAATGAATACTATTTCTTTCCTAATAACAATGACCAAATTTTAGGAAGGCTACTGGGGCCTGGACCGTGGCGAGTGCCGGCGTTGCGAGTGTGGTGCCGGCACCGCCGCGTGCGACCCGGTGACGGGCCTGTGTGCGTGCGCGGCGGGTGTTGGCGGCGCGCGGTGTGATAGGTGCCTGCCCGGGTACTACGGGTTTAGCGCTACGGGCTGCTTGCGTGAGTTACTCTTGTTTTGAGGTTTATTTAGATTCGTATGCAATCGATATATTTACGAGTATGGAAAAAAATTTAAATAAATGTTTATCGTGCCCACGAATAGAGAAAAAGAAATACTATATTGAAGCAACCTTAAACTTTTTAAAATAATACGGTAATCCTTTGACCTTTCTCTGAAAAAATGGAAAATACATATTACCTACTAAGTTCACAACATTTATTTATTATTTATTTATTTATTTATTTATGATAAGGTACCTTACAGCTAGTGATACAATTTTTGAGATGAATAAAAAAAAACATGATCCAAATTAAAAATTACTCCCTTACTATTGCATCAAATAAATTATGTCATACATCTAAATCTGTATACTCTTTATTCCAGCTTGCCCCACCTGCACGGACGGCAAAGTCTGTTCCCCGGTGTCTGGCCGCTGCGTGTGCCCCGGGCGCAGCCGCGGGCCGGCGTGCTCGCAGTGCGCGCGCGGGTACTGGGGACGGGAGTTTGGGTGCAAGCCG
The DNA here is from genome assembly GCA_907164685.1 of Colias eurytheme. Lineage (NCBI taxonomy): Eukaryota > Metazoa > Arthropoda > Insecta > Lepidoptera > Pieridae > Colias > Colias eurytheme. The sequence continues at coordinate 17,435 of CAJQZN010037809.1, read as the reverse complement.
TGCAAGTGTGGACCCGGTGCTGTCTCGGGTGAGAATTTGAGAAAACATGCGAACTTTCCACCCACGCGATTAAAGGAATGAGATATTTAACTGCGGTGAATAGTCTATGTATCTCTTTAGCTTCTTAATTATCTCTAACAATAAAATGGTTCTGTCGCAACGTGAAAGGACAAAAAAACATTTTAATATTAGAATAGTATTTTTATAGTCATTATCTGTGATATTAGTAAGGATGTGCAAAATGTGAATTGAAAGAGTTTTCGCTGTTGATTAGATAAGCTTCAATTTGTTTTGCTTCTCGATTATAAAGATTAAACTTTTAAATAATAGAGTACTTATTTTCAATGACATGATGAATGAAAAATATACACCTATAACTTGAAAAATTTAATACTCATATTTTTTAACGACATATTTTAACTTCAAATTGCAGAAACTTGCGACATGATAACCGGTGCCTGCGAGTGCAAGCCGGGCTGGACGGGCCTCTCCTGCGATCGCTGCGAGCGCGGTTTCTTCGGGCCACGATGTAGACCCTGCAGGTGTTCCGTCGCTGGTACACGGTGTACTGATGTCTGCGAGTGTGATGATAGCGGCAGGTGTCCTTGTAAGGTATGGGTGGTATAACGCGTATACGTGTGAAGTCGTTCCCTTGGGGTAAGAGCACCAGGGGAAATACTTTATTGAACGTGAAATATCAGTAACTTAATATATTTTTTTATTGGGAATAGGGAAGCGCTTGACCACAATCTAGCCTGATGTTAAGCTGGCTGAGCCACTACCGAAAATAAAAGATGTGATTGTGTTTTCTAGTAATTCTTGTGTGTTTAAATATTTGAAACGATATTTTACAAATAATTTACATGAAAATGTCCTTTCTATTTATATCACGATGATGATTTGTAAAATTGGCTAAGCTAAATACCGGTTAGTCATTGTTGAAAGATATTAAGACTAATAGCACATACAACATCTAATTTATAAAACATAATTTTTTAATTTAAATGTAATTAAAGCATTATCAAAACCTCATCTTTTGTTATCCTCTAAAATTATACGTCTTCCATCCCCTGTTTCAACATAACAGGAGAATGTAGTAGGCGCGAAATGCGACCGCTGCCTGGACGGTACATTCGGTCTCTCGGACACGAACCCGGCAGGCTGTACCGCGTGCTTCTGCTTCGGTCGCGCAGCTCGGTGCACACAGGCGGACGTGGTGCGCGCTGCTCTGCACGCGCCCGCGCCGCTGCATCTGCGCCTGCTCAGGGGGGAACCCGCTGATGTATGTGCTTAATTGATTTCGTATTTCTTATAGATATATTGATTGATTATACTCTTGAGTTTTAGCATGATAACATTTTAATCATTTTGTAATAATTATACAGTTAAGTATGAATACTTATTACGGCGTTATACTATATTTAATTTCTTCTTCTTCTTTCTCAGCCCGGTTATACCCAAAGTTGAGTATATGCCTCTTCATGGGCACGCCATTCACGATATTTAATTTATATCGTGTTTATTCTTAGTTTATTATTGTCATAAAATGTTATAACTCGTTTATTTGCACTGCTGTTATGGTTTAAAGAGCCCATTATTATGTTGAATTTTCATTACTAGGACAGTAATGAAAATTCAACATAATAATGGGCATTAAACGATATCAAAGTCACAATATCTTAATTCAATACTTTTAATCAGGTATAATTTTAGTAACAACTTTAACGTTATTTCACGAATACTTTATTCAATAAAATTCCACACATACAACTATCATCTTATAAAACAAACAAAATTTCAGATGGAACAAGAATCGCTCCTCGCTGTGCACACACGAAACCCAGACGTCACGATATCAGTCCCCTGGCCACCTGTACCAGTGTACGCGGAACTCGGGGAAGTGTTCCTGGGCGATAGGGTTATGTCTTATGGAGGGGCTTTGCGTTTCCGGGTAGAGGAGGAAGGGGGGGAACCACTGCCGCGACAGACTTTGGCGAAATTCCCTCTTGTCAGTATACATGGAGCGTCGTTGGTGCTTGACCATTATGAGGTATAACATTTTCTTTATTGCAAACAGAATTTTTGTATGCACATTCTTACCGTTTTCATACATTTCAAATACAATGCTCACGTCCTAACTTCAACCAATCTTCTTACTGATTTTCTGCAATTTGCCAGAAAATTTTAAATATTTGAAACTTCAAGAACGGAATGTTCTTCTAGAACGGAATGTTCTAGAAGTTTCAAATATTTAAAATTTCACAAAATATTTCAAACTATAATTATTTAAAGTAGACTATAATTTATTTTTCCAGCGAGTACCAGCAATAAACGGTACATACGCGGTGTACCTCCATGAATCACTATGGGAGGTCCGAGGTCGGAACGCGGTGGCTTCCAGAGGTGTCCTGATGCTGGTACTGCAAGATCTGCAGCACGTCTTCGTGAGAGTTTCCACCAGGATGCCCAATTATAGAGAGCCTTTGCATGTGCTGTAAGTGATTTGTGAAATAAAAGTAATAATAAAAAAGAATAAGAGGAAAATAATTTATAGAGTGCAACTGTTAATTAAGTTAATTGATATATTGAAATGATGTAAATAGTAGAGTTTAAAAAGCTTATTTTATACTGAAATTATTTCCGGATTTTTTTATTTGGTTTAACTTATACTTTTTAGAAATCTGACAACTTATATCTTCAAATGAAGTGAAATTAAAATTTCTTTTGTGAGAATTGTGGTTACACGTCCGCAAAATTCACCAACAAACAAAGAAAAATACACATTCGACTGTCGTGATTCACAACCAATACATTAATCATGAACTACGCTCATTTTCCAGACTCCTCAACGTATCCCTAGAAACAGCCGTCGCCGGTCTATCCCGTGGCGCGCCTGCCCCAGGGGTCGAGATGTGTGAGTGCGGTACCGGGTTCAGTTCCGGGTCGTGCCACCGACCGGCTGCTGGCTTCTGGCTCCCCCCCACCCCTCCAAGACTCTGGCACACCGCGGGCACGATACTGATTGATTTGGAAACCGTGCCCAAGCAATGTGATTGTAATAACCGCTCGGAGTTGTGTCATCCCACTACTGGGCATTGTATGGTGAGAATTTTATTGACTGCTATAATTTTTATTGTATTCGATAAACAAATCAAAATCATGTTTTATATTCATTATTGAACTAGGTTTTCGCAACCTAATTCAAGAAATGATCCTACTAATAGGTAAAATTTGTTAATGTGTGTTCAACCGATGATTTACGATGTCCTCTAAATATTTTCCGTTTTAAGGAGAGTTGGTAAATTCGTGTAAAAACAACAATGTAAATAAAAAAATAGCAGTTTGCCTCAATTTTTTCTTCATGTTTATTTTAATGAAGGCTATCAAAATGTTTGTTTTCATTATTTTCCAGAACTGCACAGACAACACAGCAGGTCCGCACTGCGAGCGTTGTGCGGACGGGTTCTACGGCGAGCCCAGTCGTGGCTGCCGGCCCTGCGCCTGCCCTACGGCAAGTGATAATAGGGCACTGTCGTGTGCCCCGGGGCTTAATAGATTGCATTGTTATTGTAAACCTGGTGAGTGTTATCGATGCTGAAAAGGGAAAATTTAATTTCACAATTGCAATTCTCTATATTTTAATTTGTTATCATTAGTCGATTTTGGATATTCTACAATGCTAGTTTTTGGATACAATTTTTTTTACTAATACAAATTTAATAACAAACTATTAATAAATATCTACAGATATCATAGAGCAGTATAGAATAAGTATTCTATCATCGACGCCGTAGAACATTCCATGTTTGTTTAGGAGACTGTATAATTTTGTGGCGTACCTAACATGGATATTGACTTCAAATGACATAGTGCTTTTTAATTTGTTGATGATAGTCTAACATTATATTGAGTACATATTCAAATTCAAATAAAATTCAAATTCAAAATTTATTTATTTTTTACAATTTTTTAAAAAACTTTTTTACAAACTTTCACATAAATTGTAAGTCCCTGGTAACCCACTAGGAAAACCTGTGCGGGGTCAACCAGTGACCTGCGTCGGTTTTACATATGATATAGTGCTATATAATTCTGCATGACATGATTTCTAAACAGCACAAACATACACCCAGGTTACGCGGGTGCTACATGCGAGTCCTGCGCGGCCGGCTGGGTGCACAACACCCGCGGTGCGTGCGAGCCGTGCACGTGCGACCCGCGCGGGGCCGTAGCGGGCACTTGTGATGTGCGGGCGAGGTGCGCGTGCAAACCGCACGTGGGAGGGGATAAGTGTGACACGTGTGAGCTGGCTAGGCATTATCTGGATGATGGGGGGTGTACTCGTGAGTATTTTGCAGCTTTACAATTTTTTTGAAGTGAAAACTTCTTTAGCGGCGTTGGGTATAAAATCTTAAACTCGCGTCAGGACACGTGGCCTGATCGAAAAAGCGTAAGACGGATGGATATCATACATGCTCAACGTTAATAATCAAGTTTTCACTTCTGCCGGCACTCCCGGAGTGCAACCCGTCTTTTTTATTTGGTTAAATTCTTAAAAATAATTAATGCTTGTTTATTGCATAAATGCTGAATAAATATAACTGGAAATACATAACATTCTTATTACATTTTGCCTGAAAAAACATTGCCAGAGAATTGATTCATCTAACTGTTTAATTAAATCACATCAAACATGACATGTCATTCACCTGGCATCCGGTAACAATATCGAAAGACTAAGAATATGTAATTAATTTCAGCATGCGACAACTGCACTCAAACCCTGCTCGACTCAGTCGAAGCTATTACCGCTGATCTCCACAAACGCGCTGACATCACAGAACTAACAAGGATACCGCAACCTTTCCCGGCTTTGAAACAATTCGAGAACAACGCCACATACCTCTACCACGACCTACGAAACCTAAAGACTGACATAGAAAAAGCTAGAATAATCGGTTCCACCATAAATGAACTAGAAGAAAAGGAACATAACCTTTTCACATCTGCTAACAATTTGAAAACAGAAGCTTCTAGAAGAGAAACAGACGCTCAATATCTTAGCTTGGAAAGTATGAGTGGTTTAGAAGAAGTATTGAAACAAAGAAGGTTAGTTGGAGAACTGGCAGCTAATTTGGATGACTTCGCAAGAGGAGAGAAGCATTTAAGTGCTCATCGAGCATTGAAAGAAGCGAGACGATTGTTGAAAGCGATAAAGGAAATTAAGCTGTTTGATTATATGGCTGGCGCTAGTGATGTATCTGATTCTGTAAGTTCTTAAGTTTTTATATAAAAATAAGTAAAGTATATCTTTGCTTATTCAGCCTGTAACAGAGTACTTTAATATAATGTTCGTTTGTTTTGTAATAATAAGATAAGAATGATGCCATTCTCATTGCCAAAACAGAAATTCCTATAAGAATAACAAGCTCCAAAATCGTAACTAAATTCGGTATATTTTCTCGATGATGATAAAACGTGTGCAAAATAGACTAATTGAAATTTTATCCAGATTTGTAGCTCTCAATTTTTAACACTTTTTTTTTTCAAGGCAAACCTACAATCAACATCAATCCACGAATATTCGTACCGGATAGAAGATATGTACAGACGTGTTCATAAAATGCAAGCCTCGTTGGACGAATGGGAAAACAAGATGGACGACATTACAAAATTGGCGGGTATTGTGTGGGCGGCGGGAGATAAAGTCAGTGAAGTAAAGAGGAGAGTACTACCCTCTTTGATCAGGCTGAAGGACTTGGGTTCAAAATGTCGAATTATGCTAGAAGTAAGTACACATACATACATAATATCATTCACTACCTGGAAAAGAATATCGCATCGCTTATTATTGGTATAAAATTTCAAGAAAATATATAAACTCAATCGTAATTAAGTCGTATTTGTATAGTGAAACAGAATTATTTTCCAAAATCATGTTAAAAATTACATTATTGTTGTTTTCAGGAAATCGCAAAACAACCAACCCATAACCTAACCAAGGAAGCATCAACAGCAATCTCACAAATCAGAAACCTGGCCATCAATTTCCCACAAATTGCTGAGCAACTGCGAACCCTCACAGCTGCGACTGAAGAAAAGGAGGGTATTTTGTATAACCTAACACCGGCTTATAAAAAGAAGTACTTGGATGCCGTGGAAAAACACGTCGCAATGCTTGGGGAGAAAGCAAAAGCATATAAAAAGTAACTATCTATCTTCTTTTTTCGGACAAACCTAAAACCCATTGAACATTGTTCTCTTTTTTACATAATTTAAGTTTTAGTTAAATTCTTAAATTTTATCTTGTTTTCAACATTTTTGTGGCCGTCCAGTCCATCCAACATTTTTGAAATCAGATTACGAGAAGAAGTTTCTTCTATTCAATCTCTTGAGCATGTTAAGTCTTTAATAAAAATAAATTATAAACGTCATCTCTTATAGTCTCTTCGCCGGTACACGAGCAGCTGCCTCCCTCGGGGTACAAGCAGCGGGCGCGTGGTCTGAAGTCAGCAGAGCAGTAAAAGACGCTGGAGCAGCTGCCGACACCGCGACTGCTGCAACTGCAGCAGCCGTGCAGCTCGCAAGGGGACCGCAGCCGATGATTGATACTGCGCATGCGCATTGGGCTGCTTCAGAGCAGCTGAAGAGAAAGGGCAATGCGGTACTGATGAAATCTAGTGGTGAGTTATAAGACTGTCACCTAAAATTGGTGTAAAGAGTAAATTCACAACAATTATATTGAAATTTTTACACCACTAAACCAATTTACAAAAAATAATTGTACAGTAGAGCTAAAGGTGAAAGAGCAGAGATAGAGAGAAGAGCAGAGATAAGTCAAATTATTTACTTTACTAACTTTAGATCTTTTCAGAACAAACGCATGAATATTATATGAATAATGTATTCCACAATTGTATTACAAAGTGAAACTTCTTTATCGGGGTTGGAAAAAAATTTAGTGTAACATTTTTTCGTTACGCGCCATCTTGTTCTTATCCCTACCACGCGTGATTCGACGTATTTCTGTCAAGTTGCATATATGTAGTAAAATATTTTTTGAAAAATATGGTTATAAAGAAGTTTCACTTCTTACGTGTATACACTAGTATACGCACACAATTTTTTTATGTAACATTTATACCCAGAACTCGGGCGTGGCGTAGAAACTGCTGCTCGTGGTATCGACGCAGCGAGTGTGGGGCTCCGCGCGCTCGGCTGGCGGGAACGGTCTCTCGCGTCTGGGGCCGCTACTGCTGCGGCTGGACTTAGTATGTTGTTTCTTGGTTATTTATCTGTATGTTTTTGTCTTATTTTAAAGAGAATTTGGATGTCAACGTTTTAAAATTGAGACAAGTAGAAAAAAACGTATATTACCGGGTTAAAGTTAATTTTTAGTGTAACCTTCTGCTTCTCATTCAGAACGCTCTTTTGTAATTTAATTTGAACATTTCCGTGAATTATGAATAATTTACACCTTTCTTATTAATATTGAGAAAACATAATGATAAAAGAACCACCCAAGCAATTTTAATTTAGGTTCGTCAGAAAGACGGTGTTTTGGTTACAAATCATAAACAGAATGTACACAAGAAATACACGTATATGCATTTCTTGTGTACATTCTGTTTATGATTCATTTTAAATTAATAATTACGCTTCCTAATTCAAGGTAGCACAGAAACAGGAGCACTAACATCGCTTCGCAGCGCTGGCGAGCAAGCGGAGCGCGTGTTCGCTGTGTCACGGTCACTGTATGACGAAGCGGCTGAGACGAGGAGGCGCGTGCGATATCACTTGCGGAGGAAACTTGCAGCGCTGCAGCGGCTGGGCGATACAGCGCTGGGGGCTGCTGAAGAACATGGTGAGATTTTTTTTAAATAATATGTTTTTTGTACTAAGGGCTGATTTTTCAATCCTTGGTTAAAACTTATTCGTCGACTAATGTATAAAACTACCGTTTTAAAAACGTATTCTAATTGCCCGTATTTTACAGTTTACGTGACATTTTAATATTATCGTGTAATACTTTATTGGACGGATAAGTTTTATCCAAGCATTGAAAAATCGGCCTAAGAATAATAAATGATTCTGATAAAATTAGTCGTTCTTTAAATAGTAGTAAGTTCTTTTAACCTTTCAGTTTTCCATTTTCTACTTAATCTGTAATCCAAATGTATCCTGTCACAGGACTACATATTGAATAACTTGTATTTTGTTCGCTACTAATGCTACTTCTTTATTTGCATGCACTACTACTACTATTATATGCTATACTCTCACTCTCTCTTATTTCTCTATAGTTATTGATTGTGAAAGTTTTACTTTCCTAGATAACGCAATTTTGCAATACTAATACTTATTAAAATCTATATCCAGTATCCCAAATCCGTGGCAACACCCTGCGCGGTGCTGAAGTATCAGAAGCGCTTGCAGCGGCTGCAGCAGCCCGAGCGCGAGAACACTCCGCAGCGAGCGCAGCGCTTGAACCAGCGCTGAGAGCGCTGAGGGAGCGGGTGGAGCGCGCTAGACATGCTGCAAGCACTGTGAGTGACAAATTATTCTAATAACAAAGCTTTTGGTATGGACATAAAAATTAGCATTCTTCATTTGAGCTTCCTATAAATCTTTGAGGTGTAAAACTTTCCACAACGTGACATTGGCAAAATTGTGGCAACGCAGTAAGTACTGTCATTCATCAAAAAATTGAATTGAATTTAGCATTCTTAAAGAATTGGAAATTTTAAATATTTTATCTATTACCTTGCCCTTCTAATGAAATTATTATTAATCCATTGATGAAAGTGCCGTGGCATAATAATATTATGCTCGATGCATAACATTAATGTTGATCTTCTTCGAGAAATGTAACTTTACTAGAACAAGTAGTTCTTGAAAATGCTTGTACCAGAAGTCTCTTGCCCAAATTACCCACAATGCTTGTGCAATTCGTAATATTGTCTTTACTTTCAATAAAATATTATCAAACATCCTATAAAGATGCTTATCTCCCCCAAGATAACTGTATCAGTCCGTTCCCCGATCTCCGGTGGGGGCTGTGCACGCGCGTACGCGGTGCGGAACTCGCCCGCCGTCACGCGCCTGTCGCTGGCTGTCAGCTTCGATGGTGATGTGGATGATGGCACGCTTGTCTTTATGCAGGATCAGGTTGAACTTCATTTAATAATTCTACACGAAAATAGTCCCATTTCATCGCAAATGCCGTAATAGAAATTTGATAATTATTAAAATGATGACATGAATGACTGGATGTTATTACCGGTTCATACTTAGAAATTGAGTCTGTATTAAATTTTTAAATGTGAACCTGTAATTTCATCAAAATAATTCAATTCCAAACGAACATTAACTGTTATACAAATATCATTGGAGCTAACCCGGATTTCACTGGAAAACTGTGAACTGTATAACATAATTCTCCTACATAATATTCGAGCAAACAATTGAACAGGCAAATCGAGAAGAGAATCTAGTCAAATACTCAAAAGCAAATAATACTCTTAATCTTTCAAAGCATACATAAATAAATATATTTTCTCCTGTCCAGGAAGCAACAGACCGCTACATGCGTCTGTCAGTAGTGAACAGCAGACTACGATTAACGTGGAACGTGGGGGGAGAGGAGGGGGTCATCCTGCACCCCGAGCCGCTGCAGTCTACCGTGGATGATGCGGATCATACTGCGTATACTATAGATATTGAGAGGTGATTTACTTTTTTTAAAGGAATGTGAAAGTGCTTATAATCTCTTCATGTTTTAAGATGCTGGAGCTTTAACTACGTAAGTATAATAAAATTTAACGATAGTAAAGATATTCCAAACTAACTAAAAGGAGAATGGCGAACTCCCATAGGACTTTGGGCCTGATTGTTACACTGATGATTTATGTGGGGTTAAATAGATAAAAATATACAGATTCTATAAATATAACAATTAAAGATCTGTTCTATGGGATAGCAGAGATATTGAGCATGTAACGTCACTAAAATTGAGGTTAGGTTTGTTCGAGTTCAATAAATAGCTTTGTTTCTTTCTAAGTAGAGTATATATATAAGTTTATATCCTACAATATACATTATTTAAATAAAGAGTGTAACAGAAGAACAGTTAGGTAATAGAGATATTGGATCGAACTTTTATTCTTTTAGAGTACCTACCAAAACATCGTAGCACTCGTAGGTACTTTTATATATAAAATAAAACACGTTTTTTCATAAATCGTTTATTCATCATTATCATCATAAACAATTAACACATCATCCAGAAACTGTGCTGGCGGCATTAAATCTGGTTGATACCTTGCCCAGTACCATATTATGCATATAACGTGACAGCAGCAACCTTTACCTACAGTTCTTCTTCCTACTAAACAATTACAATAATAAACTGTTATTGCTTCCCTTCCTATGAGAGCCCTCACCCAGCAAGAATGACATAGATATGTTGCTCTATTTCCAATCTGTAAAGAAATACTTTGTTAAAACACCTTTCATTTTTACTTTGAGATTTAAAAAGAAGATTATTGGCAACTTTTTACTTAAAATATTATCAAAACACTCAATAACTTAAATGACGAGGTAATATCCACTCTAATATCACTGCTCTAATTCTTTGATCGCGTTGAGAATCAGTTCTTAGTAAATGAAACCTTGTGCGCAATACAGAACGTCCACAATAAATGCATACACGTTGATGACCCAAAGTTACAGTGTCATCTTCATGATTTTCAATCTTCAAAGAATCATTTGCAAGTTTCTAGCATGCATCACATATGTGATCAGAGTGAGTGATCTACAAATAAAGAATTAATATTACAATTGGACAAAAGAAAGTGAATATACATATATATTAATCTATCTAATACATATTATAAAGGCGAAAGTTTGTAAGGATGTATGGATGTATGGATGTATGGATGTATGGATGTATGGATGTTTGTTACTCTTTCACGTAAAAACTACTGAACCGATTACAATGAAATTTAGCACACATATAGAGGGTAACTTGGATTAACACATAGGATAGTTTTTATCCCGGAAATCCCACGGGAACGGGAACTATGCGGGTTTTCCTTTGCAAACGCGGGCGAAGCCGCGGGCGGAAATCTAGTATATAATATAAATCTCGTGTCACAATGTCCTCAACGGACTTCTAAACCACTTAACCGATTATAATAAAATTCGCACACCATGTGGAGTTCGATCCAACTTGAGAGATAGTTTAAACTTTAAACATGTAGGTACCACGGGCGAAGCCGGGGTGGACCGCTAGTATATATATAAAACAATGTGTGTTTACGTTTTTGTTTGATTTCAATAGCTAGTACTAAATACCTTAGATAATACTAATCCACTAACCGTTAGAGGAGCAGTCCACCCTTGTATAATTTATATTATTGCGTTATCTTGTAACAAATGCATACGTATATAAGGTATATTAAGAAGAGCTGGAACGTCAACACATTTACACATTGCACATGTTAGGCCGGGAGATACTGACACAAAATTTCGGGTCATTTGTAACAGGATGGCTGTCTAGAGGGGTCTTAGTACGCAATGACAAAAAGAAAAATGATGGTCAGAACGCTGGTACCGGTGGACTAGTCGCGTGGGCGTTAGTCACACTCGTCGGATAAATAGCGAAAGTCCAACGATTTGTAACACAAAAATTTTTGAATTTACCGATAGCCCTTAAAAAAGATGTAGGCGGTAGTGTCATGCCATACTTTTACGATGTGACTTACAGTCCGCCATACCGACGTGAATGCGTTGATTTAAAAAAAACAATTCAACCATTTGTACCGGGCTCACTTTTGCACAGGTAACCATCGTCGTGCAGCCATTTACTAAAATCGCCATGCCATACTTTTCGGACGATTCCAAATGGTCGCCATACCGCGGAAAATCTGCAAATTTTTGAATTTTTTTTTCTCGCCAAACGATTTGTACCACCCTACATTTTTTTTCAACAACTCCTGAATGATTATAAATAGAAGTGTGATAATGCCATACCTGTGGGAGGTGGCGAATGTGTATAAGATTTTTTTCTTATTGTAAAATTTTATTCGTAGTTTGAACGATTTGTAGCAGTATGGCACTAATTTTTCCCTCTATTAAAAGTATGGCAAATATAATAATGGTCACGTTGCATCATATACTTTCCAAAAATGCCGTACTGGTACAAATCGCCAATTCTTTTCATTTTTTTTACGTTTTGGCTTAAGTCTTACAATCATCCGCCCCATGTTTGCAATCTGCGATATTTTTTTCTAGGTAGAATTGTATACAAACAAACAGAATATAATGATCCCATACTGTAAAAAAATATTTTACGTATTGTACAGTCGTATTTTTGAAACGTGACGAATAAATTAATTTTCAAGTATGGCAGCACTTTTTCCCCCTACTAGAAGTATGGCAAATATAATAATGGTCACATTTTATCTAATACTCTCCAAAAATCCAAATGCAATTGCAACTGCAACTGGTACAAATTGTTTGGCGAAAAAAATTTTTTTTTTGCAGATTTTCGGCGGTATGGTGGCTATTTGGAATTGTCCGAAAAGTATGGCATGGCGATTTTCGTAAATGTCTGCACGATGATGATTACCTGTGCAAAAGATAGCCTGGTACAAATGTTTGAATTGTTTTTTTTTTTAAATCAACGCATCGCGTCGGTATGGGGGGCTGTAAGTTACACCGGAAAAGTATGGCATGACACTACCGCCTACATCTTTTTTATGGGCTATCGGTGAATTCTAAAATTTTTGTGTTACAAATCGTTTGACTTTCGCTATTTATCCGACGAGTTCGACTAACGCCCACGCGACTAGTCCACCGGTACCAGCGTTCTGAGTTCTGACCATCATTTTTCTTTTAGTCATTGCGTAATAAGACCTCTGTAGAACCGCCATTCTGTTACAAATGACCCGAAATTTTGTGTCAGTATCTCCCGGCCTATGTATGTGTCATATTTTGCAATTGTTTATAAATACAGGGTGATGTAATTGGTGTAGTACGAATATCTAAAAATCTATGAAGAATTTTGTGATACAGTAAATGGAAGAATTATAGACTATTTTACAGTATTTAATAAAATCATTTAATTTTTTGTTCATTTTCATTAGAAAATATGTCAATTTTTCTCACTAAGGTGGAAATTTGGATGATAAGGATCTTGTTAGAAAAATATAAATTTTGACTAAAATCGGCATTTTTTTTTTCAAAAATCAAATTACTAATTAATCAGAGTTATCACATTATTAAAAAACGCCCGTTATTTAAATCATTATCAAAACAACCATCCGTGTGTTGGGAGTAAGCGCACGTGTTATTTGTATTGTTTTTATGACCTGAAATTTAATTATTATTTGATAATTGAATGATTACTAATACTTTTATCCAATTGATTATTATTAGAATAAATAATTAACTTCATCAATTGATTTACTTTTAAATTATAATTTTACAGGTAAATAATTACGAGAGCTTTCATAAGTATGTAATTATATTTGCATATATTTATCTACAACGCACCCATTTTACAATTCAAGTCTAAAATGAAACTAGAGTCGCATTTATTTTTGAACATACTGTAAGTGAAATTGCATAAGTGTGAGTACTGTGAACATGCCAGCTTTCCTTAATTGACCGATAGCATTGTTACGATTAGCATTAATACCACAGTTGATGCAGTTCATATTTTTGTAAATGAAAAATCGGATGCAAAGTCGGTGTCCAGGTAGGGGAGCAGTAGTGAGTCGTATAGGCAGGTAATCAAAGTCCGGTGTGCAAGCGTTGGTTGGTAGTAATAATCCAGTGTCCGTAATACGTAGCGAAAGTCGATAAAGATGAAGAAAATAAGTTAACCACGAAACGAAAAACCTTAATCAAATGTCAAAAGTCAAACGACAAATATGACAGTGTAATTAAAATTGAAGCGGCCAGCTACATTTCAGAAATATTCTTACAAAGTGCGGCCGCCATGAGTAAAAATGTATAGAATTACCTAAATAAATAGCGTGCTAAAAAGTTAAAAATAAAATATGTAACGCAGTTAACTTATATTTCTGATTTATAAAGCATTTGAATTTTATATAAAACTAAAAATGAAAATAAATATTCATTCGTTTTAATCGATATATCGACTATTTTACTCCTGACAGCACTGACAATCTCTGCTTGATAAGACCGGTAGTCATAGAAATCTAAATAACAATGCCATTAGTCAACACTTGGTCAACACATTATCTTTTTTTTCAAACATTTGTTTTCCCATAGAATCAGAAGTCAATATTTTACCAAGAATTATTAAAAATAACTTAATGAATTTTAAATATATTATGATTTCTGTAAGGCCCTAATTTTATTAGGCCCAGTTTCGCCATTCTCCTTTGCGTTCTTTTTGAAGATAAATCGATAAGTCCGTAGATAAATTTACGAATTAATACAATCAGGGTTCAGTAATAAAATAAAACTGTAAATCTTTGTGTTCGTACAAAAAAAAGAAAGAGTCACCGACGCAATCATGAGAAATCTAGAAAGAACATTAATTAATCAAATTTTTTAATTTGTCAAAATGGCACGTTTTGTTGCAAATTTTGTTAATTTTTATATTGTTATTTTGCAAATTCTTAACATAGTTGTACATTCCAGAGTATGGACAACAGTCCGTCTCCGCGTGGAGCGCTCCGGCAGCGCTGCGATATCGTCCAGCAACACAACATCAAGCGCTTCAAGCGCTGGGCTACTCCGCTCGTCTCTCCTCTGGCTGGGAGAAAGTGTAGCGCCGTTACCGGGTTGTGTGCATGCCTTGAGGGACGATAGCGGAGCGCTAGGGCTCTGGGCGTTTAATAAACAACCTGGGAATGCCAAGTGTATTGGATGTACTCATAGGTATGGGTACAATTTGTTTTTTATCTATCCTTTACCTTAGGTAACCCGGAAAAAAATCGCTTAAAAGCGATAAGATACTTTACATCCCATTTGTGCAATAATATAGTTTCGTATTCTAATGTAAATAGTTAAATAATTAATGTACTGACACCCGAATATATTCTTGTTAAAGTGTGTTTTAATAAGCATGATCGTGTCACCTTTTCACTCGTATTGAATGAACTGTTTTTTTAAACCATTACGAAGTTAGCATATCATCGATGTATGGCAACAAATTATTTTTTATTTCTGTGCCCTCTTAGATATATTGCAGACTTTATTTTGAATCGGTTTTATTTTATTTTCTGTTAATAGATAAAACAGATAACCATGTTAACAAAAAATTGACCCCTGAATTTAATTGAAGATCCATCTTTCACTTTGACTTGATGGTATCACTGTTGTCGGTCATTTGATAAAAATAATATTTCAGGTCGTGTTTAAGTTTCTGTTCAGTGTTAATGATAATCTATTTAATGTTGAGGTACGGTTGCAATTTAAATGATCGTTTTCGTAATAATGAGTTTTTCTTGTACAGGCGGTTCAGCCAATCCCGCGGTTCCACACTAGTGCAGTTCAGTGGTGCGGGCTACGCTGCGGTGCGTCGCTCGGGCCTGCGCCCCGCGGACAGACGCCGGTTCACATTGTCCTTCACCTTCCGAACTAGAGACCATGATGCGTTACTGTTTTTAGCGCTGGATACTGTTAATGTGAGTATATTGTGTGAGGAAGTAAATTAGTTAAGTAGGCATTTAAAATTATGAAATCTGTAAAGGAAGATCTAGTATTGTCATTTATGAAAATAGATAATACTAGTTTAAAATTGCACTTTTTCGCTGAGAAATTTATGTGAATTCTACAATAGGCTATTTGACAAGGTTTTGAAAATTGTCTCAAATTATTAAGATACGTTTATAGAGCACACAAAATACATGTTTCTTAATTTTTTGTAGTTATTCATTGAGAAAATGGAAAATAAAAACATGATATTCAAATACGCCGCCAAAACACAATTTTGAAGAATATGGCGTCTCGCGACCATGGTGACGTCACAGCGGCGTAAACATCAACTTGCTCCTAGCACTTATTGTTCGTTTTTGTTTTAATTATAGTATAATTAAGTTTTGATTAAGTTAATCTGTTTAAAAACCAGAAAATGAGTTCTTATAGGTGGTGTGTAGTTCCTGGATGCAGAAATACAACTATTAAAACCCCTGACAAACTATTTATATGTGCTCCAAAAGATATAAAAATGCGTAGAAAGTGGTTGCAGTTAGCTCGCAGAAATCCAAGTGATATTAGATATATCAATTAAAACAGTTATATTTTTTTGTGAAGACCACTTCGATGTAAGTATGGTGTTGAATACCTAGTAGGCAGTTTATTTTATTTGCAATACATAGTATAAATCGATGATGACGTGTTTGTATTGATATTGAAAATAATCAATACAAACACGTCAATCCTATAAACTGGATGGCTGAAATGAAAAATAAAGGACTTAGGGCCGATTTTTCAATGCCCAGATAAACAGCTAGATAGACTTTATTCTTCAGTTAACAAAATATTCAATTTTTCAATAGACGAATAGGACGTATCAATCGAATAACTACGTTATTTGAGGAATAAATCTATTTGCCGCTCCAACGGCCAGATAGCGCGCTATTCGACGGTTAGGCGTTTGAGTTGACAACTGACGTGTCAAATTTGGGATATTTTCGTATGTCATAACATAGAGCGTAGAATTATTAACAATTAAACCTCTTTCTATATAATTATTATCAATTAAAATCATATTGAAATTGATGTTTTTGATAGTACTGATGACCATGCCATTAAAAATTTGCCGAACGCTACCTATTATGTATGTCGTTTCCATCGTAAAATATATAAATTGAAACACAAATTTAACCAAACTCTTTACTTGAATCAAAACAACAATCAACAATCATAGAAGACAAGACAAACTTAAAAAAAATGCAAAATGCACTCCTGACGTGAGTCATAATGACGGTTGTTGACAAATTGCAAGAGTTGACTCTATCCCGCTCTAACCTGACTAATTTAATATGTTTGTTTCGCCACTCCGAGAGCAGAGCTGCCAATATGGAAATATTTGGTCAGATAGTTGTTCATCAAATAAATCACGATTGAAAAATAGGCGAGCCGTTATGAGTTAGATAAATAATTGAATAAATCTATTCGACGGGTAGTTATTAGACTGTTTATCTCGGGATTGAAAAATCGGCCCTTAATCTAAAAAATGTATAGGTACTTCATAATTATTGTGCTATTGTGATTCATGTTTGTAGGTACAATTAACTAAAAAGGTAATGAATGACGATTGAAATATTAACTTACATAGCTGTTTTCACATTTCTCAATTGAGGAGCGTAAAAATCTTGGTTGTTTTTAAAGAACATGCCAACCATTATAGCACAGTATTACAATATTATTTCCTAATTATAGCGTCCACTTTA
>CAJQZN010037805.1:0-10281 GCA_907164685.1 Colias eurytheme | reverse complement strand
CCAGGGACCACGCCACTGGTTTGGGACGAGTCCCCGGGTGGTGAGGGGGGGAAGACTACGGGCCCTGGAAACAGATCATACATTAAAATCTAAATACCTTCAACCTCTAGTATAATACTTATTTATGCGCTTTTATATCGTCATAATACATAGAAAATATTATCCACCGCACTGTTACGGATAACAGTGTAAAAAATGTTGTCTCTATGTAGAGACAATTTTATAGAATTTCAACTAGTAACTATAGGTCTGATATAGGAATTATAATTTATTATTTTGTGTAGTAATTAATACAACACCTTTGTTATAAACAAATGTAACTGGTACTATGGATAAAGAAGATGTCTAAAACTTTTAACGTGATTTGACTGATCTAACTTTAGACTGAAAAATAGTTAATGTCTATTTAGAATTAAAACCCGGTTGCAGCTTGAAACTAAGTCTACATCTGTACCGTGAATTGTTACTTTAGATTCGTGCAAATAAGCACCTATTCGATGTTGCCAGCTCTTAATTATATTATATTTAACCTTTGAGAGATAATATATTTTGTATTTAGTAGCTAATTTTGTTTTAACTACATTCCAATCATAAAAAGTAGGTTAATCAGAAATAGTAATAAAATTTACTTATAATATTTTACAAAATATAATCTTTTTGGTGCCTGATTGACACTTCGACGTAAACTTGCAATCGACTTCCGATTAAATCGATAACAAACTCCAGACATTATTTCACAATATTAGCCTCCAAATATTGATATTGGCTAAAAACTAGGCGCGCGGAAAAATTTGAGGGTCGTGTCGCGGAAATGACAAATTGCGTGTTTAAATTGCATAAATCAACCGATTCACACATGTTTGAATCTTTATAAAGCAGGCATTAGAATTTGTCAAAGATATAAATCAAATTATTCATACACGTCAGTTTGGCAGAGTTCGGGGCCACCATGCTCAATGAAAATTTTAAATCGCCGATTGTTGAAGTCCGGTTTCTGTTACATAATACATACATTGACGTCAAAGAATGTTGTATTTACGATAGTTCGAGAAATACTATAAGGATATGCATTTTTGTTTGAGATAGGCAAATATTTGACGAACAAGAAACTGCTGTTGTAACAATATAACCAATACTATATAGCGTACTTTTAAAGTAACCTACTACCAATGATCAATTATGGCACAGTTATAAATATTATTTGGTTTACTTTATATAAATACTACCTAATATAAATTAAATTAAAAAGAAAGTAATAACAGTGTAAAATTAGCTGTAACTGTGCTGTCCTGCAAAATTTACGTACGGAACCAATTGTTCTGTTAAACATTTACCTACGTTAGTTTTTATTTGAAAACCTTATTCGATCTTATTGCCACGCTTGCACGCGCTGTTTTATAAAACTTTATTAAATGACACAATGCTTTATAATCAGTTATTAAATATGCATTTATTGTTATATGATTGAATTTTAAATTGCAATTAAAATCATATTAACTAGAAGTCGTAAACTAATAGATATTATTTAATACATCGACCTCCAACATTCAAACAAAGAATTCGACAAACGTGAAACTATTGTATATAATAGTTGAGACTTTCATTGACCTTAACAGATACCTTACAATTATACGTATAGCAAATTATATACTATAATGTAGACTAAATAAGATGTTGTATGGCAACTTAATGGGTAAAGTGGGTGTAATGGTAGGTAAATTTTGGCTCAAGGATACTGTTCAAAATTGTGTAAATGTATTACATAAAATGCATCATTAGTAACATTTTAAAGCAAGTGAGATAAGTTTGAGTTATTCAAATACAATAAATTTACAAATTTTAATAATATTACAAAGATATCTAATTTACGAAGGGAAACATTTTAACAAAATTATAAACATTTCGAAAGTCACCCAATAAAATATTGTTTCAATGATATAAATCAATTTAATTGGTACAAATTAAAGATAGTATTGATTGAATGTTTATGAAGTTATTAAGTGCAGCAAGGTCACCACAATTCCTTTTAATAAAAATGTTAATTGTTTGTTACTTTACGTAACTTGCAATATATTATATTGTAGCCCTCTTATAACACGACCAAGAATATAAGCTGATGAATTTAATTAATAGGTACTGAAGCATACAATTTGTTCATAATTCATGATTAGCTCCAAAACAATGCACCCAATTTTGATAACTGTATTTTTAACGCTTTAAAATGTAAGTCATCTCTTGGCTTCATCCAAAATATGTACAGTACCTACATCCGCATCGTGTGCCTGACTAAGCAAGTCTTATAATAACGATTTATCTTTACTTCAGGTAATTTCGTTTAATTGCACCTTTTATAATTACCAACTATGAAGCTTTATCTGATAGAGTTTGTAAAATGTAGAGCAGATACATATCTATTAAAGATGGTCTTGTTGTTGTCTACAGGAGGAATTAATTATTAAAGCACTTCTCTCACATATATTCATCTCTCCTAACAAAACAGTAACTTAACAATCCGTAAACATGGCAGATTTTCTACCCATACTGAATCATATTCTCCGAGCGGAACACTTAGTCATTCGAAATAGACTTTCAAACAGGATAAGAAATCTCAATCGAATAAAGGGTCATTATCATTATTTTATGACTAAATCACAGTATAACCTTTACAATATACATAATATAATGCAACTTTAATGTCTATTAGGAATTTATTTGATACGATACTGTTGCTATGTTACAAAGAATCTTAAATAGATAAATTATGCATAATGTTCTAACAATCTTGAATTAATTAATGAACACTTGTATTTGTATGTGTTTTTGTATAAAATTACATTTAGTTTGTCATAATCGTAGTTGTATTATGTAATTGGATCATTAACTTAAATGTGATGATATTTTGTAGTAGTTTTTGTTAAACTTTGAAAATTTAAATAGTTATATCTCTATGCTATAATAATCTTATTTCACCTAAAATTAAGTAATTCAAAATAAATTTAATTGTTAATATTATCAAAATTTAGCTTCAAATGTCCTTCATTAAGAGCTTATTACAAAATGTCATTGAAAACGTAGAATCACGTGGTTATTTACCGTAACAAGTAACAACCATGTAACAACAACATACATCGTGATACCTCAATAAGACATTACATTAAATCATAACATGAGATCTTATCTCGTATTGTGAAACAAACAACCATTTTGCTTCTGAAATTTAAACATGATATTATCCATCTTTGCATACTATCTGCATACATAAGTAAGAGTTAAAGAAATTCATATAATTGTTAGTAAAAACCATATAATTAGTAACTGTCTAACAAAAAAAGTACCTTAAAAAGTCTGCTAAATGTTGTTTAAGTGTACATAAATAAATAAATGCTAAATATTATGTAATCTGAAATAACAGCGTAAACTCAGTCTTAGCATTGCGGTTAAGTAAAGACCATCTAAAATAATGCGATAATCAGTGGTTTGAATAACGACACCTTGTCTGTTTGTAATTACTGTTACCTAATCTGATAGTTATCTTGATTTTAAATTTTACACAAATAAACAAGCACACGGCACATTAATGATTGAGGTTTATAAAATGTAGGTTATCTCTTCAGTTCACAATAGCAATCTGTTCTTATAATTTAAAAGATAAAGCGTTGATTTTTTAACAATTAGTTAACACTGCCTTTATAATCCTTAGCATCGAATTTAATTGGATAGCTCACTTAATTAAAACCCTATTGACCTTGTTTGTTAAGTTGTTAAAAATAAGTATGTACTAAAAATTAAACATTGTTCAACAACAATTAAACAAAAATATTATGGTTTAAACTACCGTAATATCTGCGAGAGCTATTGCTAGAGTGATTTCAATACTTCACTAACAAAGCAAACTTGCAAAATTAATAATTAATTTTGATTGAAGGATCCTCGTGTTTCGAACATTTGCGAAGCCACGGTTTTTGCTTGGCGAAGCATGATTCTGTCATTAAGCGGACTGCGGAGTGCGGACCCTCACAAACAACTTACGTATTATGTCAACATTTGGTGCCTCTTTTTTGGAAATATATGCATTAATTTGAATAAACTTATGTTGGTTTTAATTAACAAACAACGTCTAAAACAGATTGGTAAACATGAAACAATTCAGTGTACAAGTTTTCTTTACACGAAATTAGTTTTTCCAAAAATATTTGGTTTTGTCAAACAAAAAAAACAGCACGGTTATATGTATTCAATTATCAGTTCATGTTTCATCAAACTTTTAAAAAAAAATGTTGTGTGGTTTTATGAAACCACGGTAAAAGTGAAACTGTTCGAACGGTTCCGAACACTGCTTTGTGTAGCGCATGTCGCGTGACGGTCGGCTGCCTACACAGACCAAAAAGTTTGAGACGATGTAATAAAAGTTTCACTTTAATAATGACAACACCAAATGAATCTCTACATGTTTTATCGCAAAAAATCGGAATCACCCCAATAAGTTAAATACCATAATTTCACATGCTAGTTAATACCTATCTTTTTTTATAACTAAAAATATTTAAATTTTGAATATTGAATATATACAATTCTTCTATTAGTAAGCAGACAGCTGTAACCAAATAATTAACTGGCATGCGCAGGAAACGAAAAAAAATTAAGGATGCGGCTACACTCGTTCCAATTGAGTGTTGAAAGATTTGCAACACCTCGCTACTGTGAAGCAACATGCACATTGTCTTGTTATATCGAGTTTAATTTAATTTTACCAAATATATTGTAGGATCACTGGCTTATTTGGATCGGAAATAAACAAGATCTTAATATTTGTATAATTAGTAATAGATAATTTAAAGATCCTTGTATTTAAACTATGCCTTTTTTAGCTTGGTTGACTGAAAACATTTCTGCACGCATATAATTTTGGCGAGTGCACTTTCAAACGATGCAATTAATTAAAACTCAATTATCTTGATTATTACAATTAATTTTGAATAAAGGTAAATAACCTAGAGGTTCTACGCTCTAATAATATAAATCATAAAATTTTTCGAACTCTACCAATCTTCATTTTAACATCGCATTTAATAGACTTCACCGTCATAAGAACACCATATAATTTATCCTTAAAATCCTAAAATATTTACCTGTATTAGCTCTAGGGTCCCGTGATGAAGCGGACAGGGTATTATAACCACCGCCGAACGAATTCGCGAAATAACCGTCGGAGAAACCGAAGTTATATTGCGCGGATGTCAGCATCACACACGCACATAGCACTAACGCCTGGAAAGAGGAAATTTTGGTTTTAGTCATTGTTAATTAATATATTAAAACTTCGAAAATATATCGAATATATTGGTAATATCACGTTCAATTAAAAGCCACTAGGGCACACAAAAATTTAAGTCCTTATGAGATGTTTGTCGAACATACATAATTACAGTCTCTTAAAATATTGCACTATTTGCATACGAGTTACCATGCAGAAAAATGATAAGTGATAAGACTACGAAAAAAAAATATTTGTACAAAGGCATTATATATGTTTTTAACTTTCGCTATAAAATAAACAAAACAAATCGATTGAATGCAATAAATCTGAATTCAACTTTTAAATTACTTTAAGATTGCAAAAGCCTTAATAAGTAGGTACACTGCGATAGGGACCTAGAATAAAGAAAAAGCTAGAACAAGGTTGTTGATTATTAATAGATAGATATTTTTTAAATATTTTATTTAACATTGATATCGTAATTAAGTTGCATAACAGAATGAATCTAGTACAACATGCGATATACATAAAATATCTGAAAAAGGAACATGCTAGGGCGTATTATTTCCCTTTCCCTTTTCCTATATAGCATTGTATAGGTATTAAAAAAAACTTATCGACAATTTACGATGCGTTGTTTTTGTTCAATAATTTGAATTTATGTAGCGATTGTAATTAGCATTTGAATATTTTTAAGTAGGTATCTTTAAAATAATTTCTAAGAGCTGATATTATCGCCTAAAACTAAACATTAATAAATAACAAAACTATTAAACAAATTGTCACCTCAGATTTATGGTACTACTAAAGGACTAAGCATCGGAAATGTGGTTTTAGCTCCTTTCTATTTTATAGATTACTGTTGAGAAATATCATCTAAAATGTAGAACAGAATGTTTGTGGCCCTTACACATTCCACAAATAATATTCCTACAATCTAACTAAATGTTAAATTACCGCGATTTTGTTGAACAGTCGAACAACACTGCATTCGATAAGGAAATAATCTACATTTGCTTATTAATTACATTTTCCTGTAAATAATATCACAAGGACCATATTTAAATAAATAAGATCAGTTGTGTATTATGTATGTATATTATGCAAATATACGGAACCATTACACATTTTACACAAATGAAAGAATTGAGGCACATATTTCAAAGTGATAATTAAATATATATATTCAAGTAGTGCCGTTCTATCAAATAATCGTATAATTGTTACTTTTTATCAGGTGTTAATCCGATGTAGCAAAAGATATTTATCATACCAGTGACTATAACAAATATTTTGGTATTTCATACTAAATAATAATTCATAGCTCACATAAATAAATGTTATTCTTGTACTGCAAATCACCAGATATAATTTTGTACCTAGTTTATATATCAAACCCATAAACTAGCATTTGCAAATAGTAACTACAATTTTATACCAATTAGTGTTTAAATACAATACTAAAATAGCCTCTAGTTACTAACATCGATTCACATGCTGCCTCATTTAATATAACATAATACGTCAATTATTACATTTATTACATACAAAACATGGGCATTATACAACAAAACAATCGCGGAAGCATTTAACATAAGCAGCGCACATGTGGGCAACTGGTTTGAATCCGAAACGGGTGCCTGAACTTGATATGTGACCTCTGTTGAGGTCTACACGAAGGCGGGCCACTTATGAACCGAGAACTACGGCTAGCCAATACGTGTTAGTCATCTGTTCCTTTCAGATATAACATAACATGATACGGAGCAATAACATGCGAATTATTTTGGTTTAATGCGTAAGGGAAGGGAATTTAGGTCATTTTTACGACTAGACTTTTTCGAGTGCGCTAGAGATAGGGCTGCGTTTTTCAGGAATCTATATTATTTGTATTTATAATATTTACCTATATTATTTGTATTTATATTTCCTGAGCATGATCTTCTCGGGTTTTTTACAAATAACACTGGATATATTTAAATTATGAAACAGTTGACATCTCTGATTATTGACGAATGACGCCTAATAACGCTTGCAAAAGTTAAAATTGTTAAGTGTATTGATAGAAAATTTAAATAAGAATTTCCCCATTGGATAATGATTGGTTATGAGAATGAATGGACATTCCGTTCGCTGAAATATATCTTATAATTATATAGGATCACGACATAAATGTATACTTAGCTACGGTATAATCATGTTACATATTTTTATTGCCAAGTTAACATAGTCTATTACTCGCGGTATAGATTACTTTACGTGTTTTTTGCATTACTTAGAACCCTATTAAAATTGAGTTGTGCTCGTAAAATATTAGTATCTCATTACCCAATCAATTTGTATTGATTGACCTGTGGCATAATGCACTAATTTAAAATTTTATAGATATTGTACAACCTTTAAAGAATTTGTTGTCAATTTTTTTTTAATGTCGGAACAAGCAAAGGGGCAGGTGGGCCATTTGATGTTTAGTGGTCATAAACACTTAAGTGTTTGTCGTTTTAAAAATCTTAACTAACCTGCTGCTATAAATTATAATAAATATTGTAGGTAGGTACTTTCAAATATTTATTAACTTAAAGTCAACTTTGTTTCTACCTAAACTTATTTAAGGCGGAAATTCAGACACACTACGACACAAACAAGACGGCTTTAGTATTAAGAAATGATAATTAACGCAAATCTAATAAATGTATTTGGCATTAAGATTAATATTTTACAGTAAACTATCCGCTGTACGAAACTTAATAAATTATACAACTAAACCTTCATCTTGAACTACTCTATTAAAAAGCCGCATCAAAACATAGCGTGGTAAATCAAAGATACATAGAGACAGACAGCGGGAAACGACTTTGTTTATACCATATTATAGTGATATAGAGAAAAATCTACAAATTGAGTAATTAATTAAGAAATCATAAAGATTAATTATAAACAGATATAGTTACACAGGCACATTTGTTACACTTAGGTATTACAGCCTTATTTTGCTTCTGGTTAAAAATTATTGCCCTTGCTCTACCTACATTTAATTTATTATACTTTTGTTTACACATACACCATTTCGTTAGTTTGAATTTTAACTGCTTAACTTATTATATCAATAGGAATCTAGTTTCATACCTTGCCTACGAGTTTCATTAGTATCAGTTGAAACTTTCCAGACGGCATATCGTAGAACTTAGTGGGCGTTACCTATAGCTTATAAATGCTTTATGTGCAATAGTATTCAATATTTTAAAGGTTTTAATAATGCCGCAATGTTTTAATTAGCATTTGCATTGAACACTATATTAAATACGGCAATTAATAAAATATACGTGTATATGTACTAAACTATTACTATAACTATTATCTACTTTTATAGAATGTGTCTTTTTCATACCTGCCTTTTGAATTTAAATATAATATTTTTAAAAGAACAGGACATGTTACTTTCCACAACTATACTATCAATCTTTCCAATTACTATTATTGAAAAGACAAGAAAGGAAACAATTTTAGAAGGGTTATAATTGAAGATTGCTCTTCAAACTCTAACAATCTGACGTATACAGTGATCCGGTTTCTCACAACGAGATGATAGTGAGCCTGTTAAGGCCTTTACTAGAACAAGGTTTTGTTAAGTAATCATTTTCATAAATTCTACACCGTACATTCTCTATGGTATCCATCTCGACAAGGACAATTACGTATGTACGTAGTGGACAACGTCTGAATCCTAACGTTCGCCTTAGAAACACAGTCACGCACTTAAATCTCATTGTTACAAAACTCTGGAGGCCTATAATGCCATATTCGTCTTATATATTCCTTAACATCAGTGTCAAATATTACATCAGTGTCATATATAATAATATGCTCGCAATAATTCGCATTGTGTAATTTTAACGTATTGATAATGAAGTACCATACTATTGCATATTGGCATAGTGAGTTAGTTTTAACCCAAATCTGTAGTTTTTTATTGGTCTAACAAGAGCACTAAAACTACTTGCTATATTTTACAAAATTTATATATTACAAATGAAGTGCTCTGTTTAAAGACATTATTAAAACTAAAAGCGAATAATGGTAAGCAAATCCAATATTACAAGTAGGTTTTTAAGGCTCTATTGTAGAGATTTTATAGTTAAACAGAACAGCATTTCCTTATTGACTAGAAGTTAAATTGTTCTATTCTATAAACAGATCGTGAATAATTTCCACCAGTGAAATAAAATTTACCTTCAACCATAGTTAATATATCGAACTATATGTCTCGATACTATCACTAGATCTTAAATAGAATGGCTCGAAGAACAAAATCTTGTTTGAAACAAAAGCGAGTCGATTGGCTTTATCTTATACCGCACATAGGGATATCCTTAAAATGGTATATTCGGCCTTATGCGAATCCATCGTCAGTTATTGCATAACCGTTTGGGGAGGATCTTCAAAAAGTAGCATTATACAGGCAGAAAGAGCTCAACGAGCTGTGATTAAAACCCTTTTAAATAAACCATTCCGATACCCCACCGAACAAGTTTATTCTCAATTTGTGGTAATTGACGGTTCGTCAATTCTACGTATACCGCACAGTACTACGCAAACATGGAACCCTATCCCCTAAACAAGTTTCTACATCTGCTCCAAAACGACGCACACTTCCCTGTCCTAAAATCTTTACTAAAACAAAATTTGCAAAAAATTTCTATCCTTACTTAAGCACTGAAATATACAACACTCTTGATAAAAAATTAAATTTACTCGCCCTTAATAACTACCAATGTAAACGTAAACTAAAAGAATTTCTTCTAACGCTCAACTATGACGACTCTGAGAATCTCCTTCACAGCACAATAAATATATAACACTACAATAAATATCCATACACACATCTACACATTCACACACATACACACACGCGCACACATCAATTAATCAAAAACTATAATTTTATCTGAAAATTTTATTGTTTTTTTTTTTTTTTTTTTTTTTTTTTTGTAATACTTTCACCTGCACTTATGTATACCATGAAT
>CAJQZN010037803.1:0-13167 GCA_907164685.1 Colias eurytheme | reverse complement strand
CTCTTGTTATAAATTTACAAAATCAAATTAAATTGGGGCTTAATAGGGTGGATAACAAGGAACTAGGGAACAGTATGGAGATGGTGTTTACAAAGTTAATATGTAAAACTAAATAAAATAACATTATTAAACTTTAGTTTGTGGGCACAGCATTATTACGTAATTAAACCCGAAAGATTGTAATCGCTTGTTGATCGAAAAATCAGCTACAACTGTGGTCAAACTTCAACATGGTCAACACACAAAAGATACTAAGTATCTTTTGTGTGATCGTTTTGGGAAGTCTTCCCAAAACGATCACGACGCGTTATCACAGTCATTATAGAAGGACCAAAAAGCGAAATTCGTGTCGTGGCATAATATGACTATTTGACCTCAACGCGTTGTCTCAGTGAAAAAAGCCACGTGTTCACCAAATAACGTGTTCTGTAAATTGATTGATACAGAGACATACAGATTTTATAAGCATCATTTTTTTCAATTATTTATTGATATTACAGTTAAACAATTCATATTAAAAAAACATACTTCTTAAATATATGCTCATTAAATTACCAATGTTTTTCATCAAAGAAGAGAATAAACAAGCCTTGAATATTACGATAAATTTTAATATGTTACGATTGCGTGATACAAATATTATTCATGGAACATTTTAATTTATATAATGTGTTTTAAGAAAGATGTTGCTACAAACATGGTTCTTATTTATTGATATTTGGTTTACGTATTGGTGATTAACATTTACGGTTAACAGAATGTTGGATTCGTTTACAGTTTGTTGGTGTGTGGTTGACAGTAAGGTATCGCAATCAGAAGGACCCGCGTGCTAACCCAAGCGCATTTCTTTGAATGGTTTCTGTGGACTAATCTAAGGTGGATTGGTATCATGGCATGCATTATAATTAACAGCACCGCTTTTATGCCTTTGCACCCTTTTAGTTCTGCTACTAAAATGCATGTATTAATAAGAAATTGTATGTAGCATGAGAAATATGGTTTTAGTTGATTATTATTTAATTGTTCATGTTTTATGTTTATATAAACATCTTACTGGATTTGTTCATGATATGATTTATGTTTACATTAACATACAACTGACGATCATTATAATCTAGTTTATTATGGTGATAATATTATTGTCAAGTTAATGTTGTGATATTTCGTGTTATTTTGAATTTGTTGTCACAATAAATAATTTTGCTGAGAAGATGGGAATGTGAAGAATAAAAATAACACTGAAAGATGTTAATTGCGCAAATACAAAATGTTGCTTTTCAGAAGATTTATCAGAATTATCTTGTGTATATTTTAGATGCGCTCTTCGTATTTTGCTAAGTATCTCATTTAAAATACTATTTTATAATTTACTACTAACTATCTTTACACTAATATTTGTTGTATGCATGTCAGCTTCTGATTAACTAGATAACGTTTTTTCTTATTTTTGTTTATTTCCTGCATATTATATCACATCGTTATTGATAAATTATTAGCTCTAGAATTCTCATCTCATTGAAACGCAATGTTTTGATAATATTATCTCATTTAAAGATAGTAGATGTGAGCAGTTTAACCTTATTTGAATAAGCGATACGTAGATAGCGTCAATGTTTACAATATTATTTCGTCATTAACATTAATATATTGTATTTTTTTGGTAGAAGATTATTCCAAGAATACGAAAATTCTGTTTATATTATCCTGTTGTAATAATAATTTTCAGGTATTCTTTGCATGTAATAATATCTGAATGGTATCCTAGAAAATCTTTAAAAACAAGCCAAATTAATGGTTTACATTACATCTTACCAGCTGGTCATTTATTTAATTTAGAGGTCGTACACAAATGTAGGATTTTTTTTAACTTTTAGTATACATCCTATTGAATAATCGCATTATCGTGTTATCCAAAAGTCTCATAATAACTTGTACGTTTGATATTGAATGTTTACAGTTATTCGCTGTATGGATCGCCCGACGATATCGCAACCAGCCCGACCCTAACTACAAAGAGCCGCATGCAGTGTTCCCAAGGAAAAACTATTTATATTAAACTTGATATATTCTCCTTAGAATATCTAGTAAATGTTTCTCCTTTAGATAGCTTTACTTTACAAGGTGTATGTGAATGCCGTTTTTGTCGATAAATTATGACTGTAATGTTTATCACAATGCTCAGTGCCAACAATGAGATTAAGTTTGTAGAGAAGTGTGCATATCTATTTTTTAGACTGATTATGGGTTATCGTCTTAGTATAATTTCTCCATGTCTTCGTTTTAATTATCTATACAGTCTTCCTTGCAATCAGAATCAGTGTTATTAACAAGCTTTTTACTTTTTACGATGTTTAAATACTAAAATCGTTTTTGCCTTTCTTGCCCTAAAACTTCTTTGGGTCGGTGCGGACGTGCTGTTTATGGAAAGGATTGATATAAAAATAAAGTTAAGATTCCCAAAAAGTTAGAGGGATAACGGATGTATGAGAATCCTCCCAAAAAATGACATGAAAGTTATCAGATAGTTTAAAAATTATTACCTGCAATATGTTTTAATTTCGCTCAGATCATGGGAATAAATGCTTTAATGATTAACCCGACTAAAATAAACAAACCAGTGACAAATACCTACATATTTTAAAACGTGTTTTGAGTGGATTCTTATAAATCGAAATGGATAAAAAATTGTTTTATTCGGTGTATCTAATTAATCGATCTAAGACTTAAATGTTGGTAGTGTTCGATATTTTTTCAATGGTCTGATGGTAGTAATTATAACTTGAGTGGCTTTTAATCTGAAATTCCCCGTATACCAACTTAAGAAACTTATGTATATTTTTAGAGCCTTGCGTTTGTTAACCGACTTCAAAAAAAGGAGGAGGTTATCAATTCGGCCGGTATGTTTTTTTTTATGTATGTACACCGATTACTCCGTGGTTTCTGAACCGATTTACGTGATTCTTTTTTTGTTCGATGCGGGATGGTGTCGAATTGGTCCCATAAAAATTTTATTCGGATAGGCCCAGTAGTTTTTATTTTATGAGCATTTTTGTCTGTATTTGTAAATGTTGCAAGTGCAAGTTTGAAGTCGGTTGTTTTTAACGCAGTTATTATATCGACATACATTTGAAGTCGGTCCTTGGTCTAAACTATCGAATTAAAAAAAATTCTATATTTAATAAAAGGTACAATCGAAATAAATAGTTATTTATAGTATATTGCTGTTTACTCTCAATATAAATATAACTCATGGCTATATACGATATTTTAAACAATTCTATACCTAGCTGTAATAGCAGTTAGTCAAAGATGATATCATTTTATCATACTATCCACATGTTCTCATTTATATTGTTAATAGGTGTTTAGTTTTAGGACTCATTTAAATGTACATTGGAACTCCTAGTCAATAATAAAATTAAATGTCGACAAACTAATTTGTTCAATGAATGATTAATATAGTCGATGTGATCTATATATTTTGATGGTATGATGAATTTAGTGCATATTTTTAATGTATTGTATGTAGGCATGGATTTATCTACAGTTTATTTTTGTTTTTAAACATTAAGTGTGCCTAATGTGTACTGTGTAGTATCAAACAAAAAAAATCCATCCCTTCATGGGTTTCAACCTCGAATTTTTACGTAAGCTGTTAATGCAATTAATAGCTTTAATGTTCTTACCACCTTATAAATGTGTTTTCAAGCTTTAGTCATTTTCTTTAACTGATTTATATAAGTCGAATTATTTTCATAAGTTAGCGAGTATCCCGGTACTTCATAGATAGAAATATTAGTTTTCATTTAAGTTAGAAATTGCAACGGTTTGATGTTTTACTATCAACCTAAATGCTCATATATCGTATATTTGTGTAAAATTAATCATATTAAAGAGTTATGCATTGAATTTGTTTTTTATTTATAGTTGAATAATCCTTTTATCCATATTTGTCCTTAACTTTTAGTTGCCACAATTTCAGTTAAGTATCTAATCGATTTTATGAAAACGAAAGATAAAATTCACATTATTAACGATAACGCGAATAGGTAGGTGTGATGTTTAATTTCTGACAAGATTATCAGCTCAGAGATTAGCAGTAGGAAATGAACAAGTTCTGTTGTTCGTGATTAGATTGAATTATGATCTATAGCACATCGAATAACCGTAACAATTACGCATACCACTGCGCAAGTTTTCCACGCACGGTCCGCGCCCAGACAAGATTGGGCGGAAGCGGCACCATTCGCGTCAGCCGCGCAGCAGTTCAGACTTCAGCCACCAGTCGCTCATCGATCCGCTGATAAGCGTTGTGTTCAAGAATTATCTAATAATCTCAAGTGCAGTGTGTACCGATAACCGATGATGTCTTTCGATACTGATGAACTTCGTGACGAGTGAGTATCGCCGATAAACTAATATTAGTCATCCACGTTAAATATTACATACAAAACCTTACTATGTTTTAGAAGTTCAACTTACATACTCTTTTGTTATAGATTATCATTGAACTGTAAGTTAAAATAATAATTAATAACGTGTAAGTAGCCGTTTTCTTATAAAAATGAGCTGATATCTATATGTGGTTATTACAAAACGTACCTATGAATCAAAAATTACAGTATTATAATATTGTAGGTATACAATTTTGGCAACGTTTACGATGTTCTAAAAAGGTACAACGTATCTAACAGGTTCGTTACACATTATGATATATTTGCTGTTGTAAACAATAGGACCGTCCAAAGACGCCTATTATGATTTCTGAAACTAGGTGAACTTGACTTGACCCCATTTGACTAGTAACCTACTTAAATTCAAGAGGGTATAGCACAATTGAAAGTCTCGTGAAAATTGTCAAAGGGTTGTCCTAATATGTACCTATATTACATAATATCTGTCCTATATATAAATATACGAAAAATATCATAGTCTAAACAAATATATAGACGTAGTTAGTAGCTCCTTAATTCTGAATAAATTATATAGCTGTATTGTAAATTGTTTGACAAGGAATTAAATAGGTACTTAACAAAATTCCATTGGCTCGGATTGGATAGAATAAAAATCCAAGGATCGGGATCTTATATTAGTTATATTGGTAATGAATAAGTAATAACAATAGATAAAAATTAAACTGCTTGTTTCTTGATAAAATATCACCATTGTCTACGGTACTATAAAAATAGGTATAGAACTGCTATTTTTACCATAGTAATTTAAGTAGGTATTATATGTTTCACACAATGCAGTCTAAAATTATGTGCATTAGGAGATTTAAAAAAATCGTTTAAACAAAAGAATGGGAAATTTAACACCAATATCCTATTACATTTTGTACAATATAAATTTAAACTTCATTATTTAGGTATTAGGTACTGGAAAACATAGTTTTTTTGCAAAAAATCTATCTTTATTTTTTAAAGGAGAGTGAAGTTATCGCGCCCTTATCGCAGGAAACTTCTAATCAACACTTGTTTTAGTCAATATGTAGGAAGTACCCGCCCTTTTTATTTTTTTAAATAATATCTCATATCTTCGTTATGGTACCTAGTTATTTTGTCGTAAAAAATAGGCACTTCATGTGGAAATCGATAATTTTAAAAGTAATACAACACCAAAACAATATGGTTTGCGCATACTCTAAAATACAGTGAACGAAAAAAAAAGGTTTTTACGTTTGACTAGTAAGATGTGCCGGTTTTTTCCGTTTGCGTTTCGCAGAATTGTGTTATCAATAGTTTGTTTTGATTACTGTTCGAGATGATTTTTATGTTGAAACAAAACAGTTATGTGTACATGTATAATTAAGTACGTGTGTACTAGCCACTAGGGCAGTATTACTCGAAAGGTCGTATAGCATAGGTGGTTTAAAATGAACGTTTCGCACTTCATAGTGATTTAATGTACGAGTATGTATAAAACATAAGCCGTCTAACCACATTTCATTTAGTAGAGCTCTTGTAACTGCACGCAGTATTGTAAAGTGTATTGTGTGGCTCTGTATGGATTTAAATTAAAATAAAATGTAAGTAACTAATATTTATATAACAAGTATCATACAAATTGATTTTTGTTCAATATATTTTTATTATCTATATCTAGGTATTTGTCTGATAAGAATTTTTTATTGAAAAAAATAGTCATTAACTATGTATTTAATTTTTTGTGAAGTACCTACCTATACCAATCGCTAATGTTTCCAAAATATAGTCAAATTCATATCTTCATGATATCTCGTATACCTACTCATGTTACCGATCCCAGGTAAATCGTAAATTCTTATATTTTTTTTTATTAAAATATTTTTATTAACTACTAGAGGTCCGCCCCGGCTTCGCCCGTGGTACATATTTCGCAATAAAAGGTAGCCTATGTCCTTTCTCGGGTATATCAAAATATCTCCATACCAAATTTCATGCAAATTGGTTCAGTAGTTTAGGCGTGATTGAGTAACAGACAGACAGACAGAGTTACTTTCGCATTTATAATATTAGTATGGATTTGTTAGATAAAATGTTGTTTTATTTTGGTGTGTGGATAACAACTTCAATCAAAGTTAAATCCCCGCCCTGGGTCATCTAGGTACTCATGTTTTAAGCAAAAAGTCAGTTTAACGATCAATTTAATTATAATAAATGAAAAATGTGTTTACTAGCAACACGTTTAAAGAAATAAATAATAGCTAAAAGCAATAAAATGTTTATCTTAAGTATAATGTTTCTTCTCAAGTTTATCATCCTTTTGCGCTTATCGAACTTGCACAGTTTCATAGGTATCTCAAATTCGGCCATTCATTTGTTGATATCAACATAAATAATTAACTTGTTGGACAACAATTTCTTACACATTTTAAAAATGAATCAATTGAATGCTCGTATTTTGTAATATTAAACAAGCTCCTAGATAAAATAAACTGTGTATAGTAAAATTTTCAATCAATTTTTATTTATCATATAACTAGCTGTTATACCTCCTAACAATCGCGCTCCATATTAATCGATTTTGTAAACTTGAACTCGATAACGAAACGCTACAGCCTACAACGTACCTAGATAGTAAAATATTAAAATTAATATGTGAGGCAATTTTTTTAAAGTTATCTATATTTTTCTCTGATGTTCTATTTTTTTATTTAGGTACCTACATACTTAAGTATTTTTTAGGGTTATATTTTGTTATAATTTTTTTTATAATTTTTTCAGTTTATTTATTTAAAAATGTCGCACAATGGTGTGCAAGTATTGAGTGGTTGCGATGACCACAAAGGTGAGAAAAACGGCTGTCATTCGACCTCAAACGGTTATCACCATCCACACAGAAAGGTCTATGACAATAATGAAGAGGAATGTCTACAAAACGATTCAAGGGACAATTCGGATGCTGTTAGGTTGTTATATTTGTTTTAAAGGAACCAAGGTTCAACATACTAACATAAATGCACGTTTTGTTAAAAGACCTAACAACTATTAATACGGTTATTATGCACACGCAACTGGTTTTTCTGATTCTTAATTGAGAAATCAGGCTAACAGCATGAGTTTGTAACTAATGAGTAGGTAACGAGAAATTTACGTACTTACCTAATCAATCTTCATCAAACATAACACGTTAATCTGAAACTAAATAACTGTGGAAATGAAAACTTTGTAACAATTAGGTACGGTCTGTAGACCGTGTGTACATGAGACATATAAAATTATCTTAGATGTAAATACAATAAAAATTATTTATAGATAGCGTGGTATGTATCAAAAATAATTTTATATGTCTTGATCTAATATATCTCAATCTCAAATGAAATTAATACAATAAAATCTGTTCTGCAATTTTACATTATTTACGGTACTAATGCATGGCAAGTGGAAATTGATTGTATTTTTTCGCTTAATATTTACTTACATAAGGGACGTTCATATATTACATGACGACTATTTAATGATTTTAAACTCCCAACTCCCCTCGCGCTCTGTGGTTCCCACATTGGTGAAGAGTCGTGAATGAAAAACAGATTCCGCCGTACTTAATATCTCGTTTTTTTCCTTTTCACTTTTCACCTTTTCACTTCAGGTCTATTAGATAATAATCGGATTTTAAATAAAAAAAGTAAATGGATAGATAATATAAACAAAATGTAGTGGAACTAATCCATGCTTAGAAGATGTTTTATTATTAACTACTTTTTAAATAATCAGAGCAATATAAAAATTCCTCATAGTAGGAATTACATAATATATCTGCTGTGAAGAAAAAATACTTGATATTTCCTGAAACACACCACATACGATTAATCAAAGAGCATCAAACGTGATTAATGGGTGTTCCCATACAAGGAAAATATGTATATTGTAATTAATTTCGCAGATATCCCGATGGCTCGGTTCGGCTCCGCAACCCAAACATCGAACTCATGGATCAGGACATTTTGTACCATCTTGCCCTGGGAAGTGGTTCCCATGATCTCGTAGAGATGTTTGGGGATGTCAAGGTAAAAAAAATTAAGAAGTTAGACGTGTAATATTTACCAAATTTTATGAGAATACTTATATCTCAAGACTCAGTGGACAATTTCAGATTTAAAGCTTGATTTGTTGCTAAATGTTTCTTCCGGACACTGTTAATAAAATTTCTGTTGCCTGTTATCTATATATTAAAAAAAAATATTTGTTTTAAATTGTTTTGGTTTAAATTTATTTCATATTCTTTTAAATATTTTTGTAACATTCTACTTGATTACAGTTCGTATGTATGGGTGGTACTCCAAAGCGTATGGAGCAGTTCGCTTACAACATCATGGCAGAAATCGGACACAAGCTGCCATGTGGGACCACTTTGCAAGATATAAGCCAATTTTCGTACCGTTACTCTATGTACAAAGTTGGGCCTGTATTGTCTATAAGTGTGAGTTTTTTACTTCATCATTTTAGAATTATGTATAAGAAAATATTAGACATACCCATTTCCGTATATAGGTAAGGGTGCAATCCTCTTTCGGGAAAGGTCCAGAAGATATTCCAACGGCATACGTAGAACAGCATATTATTATTAACATTTTATTACATAATGGGAGAGGAATAAATATGAAACTCTATATATAATTGTTACATAACGATAAAATTAAGACTAATTGAAATTAAATGTATCTTCATTCAATTGGTTCAACTATCATATTGTTCCTGAGTCCAGACTCATGTTTTGTGCTGAGACAATTGGCGTAATTTATTGTTATTGGGTTCGCTTATACAACAGGAAATTTGATCTAAATGTGATTCATTTGTTTGTGTTTATGAATTTTTTTGTTTTCTTTTAATTACTACAAGGTTCACGTCGTATATGATGTTATATAGCTAATAGCCTTCCTCCTTCAATAGACTATGTAACACCGACATAATTTTTCAAATCGAAACAATACTTCCGATTGTATACAATAGTTATGTAGACATAACTATTAGTATTGGATAATTATCATATCACATACGGTCAAGCTTTTGAGCACGTGATTTCTGCCATAAAAATACGTAAAAATAATTGCAATGATAGTATTAATTTTCATTGTCACAGTGGATTGCATTGCGTTTAATTTTATTGAAATAAACGATGTTTATATTGAATAATTTATTGTGTCACGGCTCGTTTTACCATGGAAGTTTGAAGTTGCTAATGATCACATTTAGAAATATCGTTACACACAAGATAAATATAAATTAGCAGAATGCCTTAGATCATTAATGCAGTTTATATACCTATAAATTATGCAAATCATTATCCTACTAATATTATAAATGCAAAAGTTTGTGAGGATGGATGGATGGATGCTTGTTATTCTTTCACGCAAATAGGCCTACTACTGAACCGATTACAATAACATTTGGTATGTAGGTAGCTGAAGACCCAGAATAAGACTTTAGGCTCTTTATCTCGGAAATCCCACAGGAAGGGAACTATACGGGTTTTTCTTTGAAAACGCGGGCGAAGCCACTGGCGGAAATCTGCTCATTTATGTAAAAAAAAAACTAAAATTGGTACATATAATATATTTGGCATTGTACTATTAGATAAATTAAATACTTACTAATGCAACAGAAAAGCTAAAATATGACTATTTAAATACGGAAGTGTTTCGGAACTAATATTTATGGTTGTCTAAACCTTGTCTAGTCATTTATGTAATTTTTATATAGGAAATAGTTATCCTTGCATTTTATATAATATTATGATTTTTTTATAATTTTTAAATTTGAACCTTGTTATTTCTGTATGCAATAAGCTTTTTCGATTCACAGCACGGCATGGGCATCCCGTCCGTGGGCATCCTCCTCCACGAGGTGATAAAGCTAATGTACCACGCGAAGGTGCGCGATCCCGTGTTCTTCAGAATTGGCACGTGCGGTGGGATCGGTAACGAGGGGGGGACTGTTGTGATCTCGGAGGAAGTCGTCGATGGAGCACTGCGGAATGTTCTGGAAGTGGTAAGATATCAGATGACGTGTAGAAATAAAAGACTAACGGATTAAACGCGATTTGTTCATCTATAATACTCTCGTAAAATAACGGATTTTAAACGCGATTTATTCATATAGAACACTCACGTAAAATAAAACGTAAGAAAATATGTAGTAAATATTATCATGACGTGTATTTAATGTTTATATATTCCAAAAAGTTAAAGACGACAATCCTCTTTTTGGAATTTTTATACATTTTACGATAAATGGTCTGTAAAAAATTGTATGAAGCATATGTTATACTAGCCGTTCGGGTCGGATTAGCTCAGGTTAATCCGGGATAAAAAAAATTGGTAAAGGTATCTGAAGATTCTCAGGAATATTGTAATAGCTTTTTGTTAAAATAAATTTTGTAGATTCTTTGCTGCAAACAAAAACACAAAAAAACTTGACTTATTGAAATTAAAGTTTATTGTATTTTATTCAGATCAACAATTGAGTGGATTTATCAATGCATATAAAATTCATTGCGTCTAAGCTGATAGATGACAAGAAATATAGCTCGCTATATAGTCTATTTCCAATGACGTTCTTACGCAATAAAGACCTTTATTGTATGTACATACGTAAGCAGCAAATACCTTTCTCTTATAAATAATATCTTGCCTATATGTATTAACCCTACCATATGCACTATATACTTACTATAGTTCAGTGCCAGGGCCACTTGATAACATTCCATAGTTACAAAAGTGATTGTGAATAATAAGAATGTTATTCTTTATTAAGGTTGTTATAGCTAACTTGATGAATAGCCTGTGTAATTATGAAGATTATGAGAGCAAATGCATATGATTAGTTGTTACTAGCTCAAACCGCGCGACTTATCGTGTAAAATATTTTTTTTTTATTAATGAAATGTGCTACGGCATTTATTAATTTATAAACCTTGAAAATAAATTTAGGACTCGATTTTAAAGTTTCGCAGGTAACATCCATTTGAACAAATAACATACAATACCTACAATATACAATATTTTCTAAACTAATATTACAAGGAGAACTTTTTTGTCATCATTACTTATGTTGATCTTATTCATAATTAAATTTGAATAAAGATGATAAGTACCTATTAAACCTAACAAAATTATTATAGACTGTGCTTGGCAAAACACTTCAACGGCCAGCCAAGTTGGATAGAAGATTGGCGCGGGAGCTCAAAGCTTTGGCGGATCCTGAAGACCCTTACGATACAGTCACGGGCAAAACCATGTGCACTTATGATTTCTATGAAGGTAAGTGTAATATTCACTGCCTGCATAGAGTTTGCATTGAATTGTTATAATTTCATTCTCAACGCCTTATGCTAAGAATCTCTATTCATGCTTTGTTCGTATTATTTTTTAACAATTGTATGACAAACTGAATAATATACTTAATTATGTAATTCAATCAGTCTGCAAATTGTCGCATTGTATTCTCATTTAAGTAATCAATAGAAATGTAAAGCGAATTGGCTAACGTTCATTTAACACTGGATTGCGATAAGTGAAGTAATGGACAAATTTTAACAATAACAATTTATTCACAACTATAGGTAGGTCTTATATAGATGTTCTGAATAGATAAATATGTTATGTGAATTGCAGGCCAGGGTCGTTTAGATGGCGCATTCTGTGATTTCACTGAGCCGGATAAGATGGAGTATCTGGAGAGGATCCACAAATCTGGAGTTGTGAATATCGAAATGGAGTCGCTTGCTTTTGCAGCTCTTACTCACCACGCTGGAATAAAAGCGGCTGTTATTTGTGTCACGCTGCTTGATAGACTGAAGGGAGATCAGGTTAATATACTATTTACTAGGTTACAAAAGTCATACTTAGGTATATATTGTTTGGCCACTACTATTTTAGGACTGTCTCCCCATGATTTGGAGCCATTGAAAATAGCTCCTTTTTCTTGTTTGTATAATCTGAAGTTCACAAAGTACATATTCGTAAAAAAGTCTTCTAATCTATTCACAACCTGATGTAAAAAATTACACTATAATTAATATATCAAATTAATTCAGGTCCTAGCGCCTAAAGAAGTTTTGGACGAGTGGCAGCAGCGTCCTACGAAACTTGTCTCTCGTTACATCAAACGGTACGTTATATTTCCTACCTATTTGTTATGCTTTTACTTT
The DNA here is from genome assembly GCA_907164685.1 of Colias eurytheme. Taxonomy (NCBI): domain Eukaryota; kingdom Metazoa; phylum Arthropoda; class Insecta; order Lepidoptera; family Pieridae; genus Colias; species Colias eurytheme. Next base: position 537 of record CAJQZN010037803.1, on the reverse strand, counting down.
TTTATGATTTTATTTTTTAATTTCGGTTATTTTTTCAGTAGATACTTATAGTGCATGCATAACACGTACAAGATCTATATTTCAATCACATATTAATCGGGTATGTTGGTGTGATTTATGTTTTATATTTACTTCTTTCATAGAACTAATATGTTTTTTTCTGTACAGATATTTGCAAATGAAAGGTCGTCTGTCTTTAGACGGTCACGGATCAATTGCTGTGAAGAGTCCCCGACGATTTAAACTTGTTCAGCAGGAGTCTGAAACTTACGATTAAATTATTTGTCTTAACTCAAATCCTGGAACTATACATACATATTTGTAAGTTCAACGATATGAGTTATTTTATCAATGAATATGTCGTTAGAAAGGCTAGATTTTACCTACACACTATGAAAATTATTTTTCGCGGGTAGGCGCACAAAAGAAAATAACGTATTTTTGCTGTCTCTGATATTCTAAATTCAATTTTTATTTATTTTTAAAGTTTACTTTATATTTTTATGTGCTAGTTTAAAGCCTTTACCTGCCAGTGTC
>CAJQZN010037801.1:0-24466 GCA_907164685.1 Colias eurytheme | reverse complement strand
GGATATCGAAAAATAACAGCGCTATATAGATCGTTTAGCGCCATCCCCTTCTCAAACTGGAAATAATACTGCTACAAGTCATCATGGTAACCCATGGCTTTGGATGGATATCGGTGGGGAATTGATTCTTTAAATAACAGCAACTACGGAGTTTCTTGTCGGTTCTTCTCCTTAGATACTGCTTTACGAATCGGTGGTAAATGTTAAAAATATATAATGACTGTTCAAAAGTGCTTCTAGAAGAAGAAGAATAAATAAATGTTTGAGTTTGAGTTTAAATCTATACAGTTTATACAAGCGAACGAAATGGTATTGGACTTATCACATATTTACTGAATATACACAATCATCTATATCAGTCAAGGTGTTAATCTTTCTGATTTATCAAGGCGAAGGCTGAATTTTATTTTTGTTTGTTTCTATTTCGAGAAAAGGGACGTGTTTTATACATTAAAATCTAAATATAAATTCTATAACTTATACGAACTATATTTACAAATTATAACATTATACCATAAAAATTGTAATCTACTATATAAAAATAAGTCGGGTTTTCCTTCCTGACGCTATAACTCCAGAACGTACGAACCGATTTCCACGGTTTTGCATTCGTTGGAAAGATCTCGGGCTCCGTGAGGTTTATAGCAAAGAAAAAGTGTCTCTGGTGGCGAAACGGAGTTCGCCCGGTTTGCTAGTTATTTATAAAATAAATGAATTATAAATAACGTAATTTATATTATGCATTGTTGTTACATTGCAGCGTGTATGTGTAATATTGTAATAATAATAATAACTACATGTTTATGTAAAATAAATATGTGTTATTATGTTTTATATTTCGATTCTACATATATGTACGCGTTGAGTTGAGTATTAATTACTATGATTAAGTTATAAGTATAATTAACATTCGATATCCGATCTTAGTGAATAGTGAATAGTATCGTATTTATGTTTTATTATTTTATATATCTAATTCAAATTAAATCACTAAGCGATATACAATATACATATTTGACGACTTTACAACCAAGAGTGGTTGTAGAGTCGTTTTCAAATTAATATAAATAGTAGAGACTCTTAATATTTAATAAAATTGCATCATGACAATACTAAGAATACTATAAACAACTTCCGATACACAATCATTTACTATATCCTAAACTAGATGTGCTCCGCGGTTTTACCCGCAGTGCTCCGCTCCTGTTGGTCTTAACGTGATGATAATATAGCCGTCCTCGATAAATGGGCTATCTAACACCGAAATAATTTTTCAAATCGGACCAGTAGTTCCTTAGATTAGCGCATTCAAACAAACTCTTCAGCTTTATCATATTAAGTATAGATAAACTCAAACTCAAAGATTTGAATTTAAATTTAAATCTTTTGAGTTAGATTAAGCTACCTAAATTTGACTATAAAGAGATCGCGATTCAGATTAACTTTACGCGTGAGTGAACCCGCGTGCCAAACCACTACATGTGATATGCCAACTCGGTGACATTGCGACCTACACTTTCTCACAATAACTGTTATCCGACACACTTATGCCGGTTGAATTACAACATACATACTGATATTATTGCGAAAGTCTGTCTGTTGGTGTTTATGTTTGGTGGATTTTTGATGTATAGGTAGATTGATGGAATTAGGATTTAGTGATAAGGATGTCGGATAATATAGTTTACATACAATACAGTTTACAGTTTGGTTTCGAGCACTTTTCAATTGTGATAACATATTTACCTACCACCGATTCGGAAAACAGTTTCTACGAAGAACCGGCAATAATAGTCCGTAATTGAAAGAAGAAAGAAAGAAATATTGAAATTGATTTTAAAATTAATTTTACATAATATGTACACACTATTTAGATATATTATACTAATATTACCAAAGAACAAGTCATACGAGAAATAAAAGTCCAATCTTTAATTAAAAAAAAACCGGCCAAGTGCGTGTCAGACCACGCAAAAAGTAGGGTTCCGTAGTCATGTTTTGTCACTGCGCTGTTTTGTATTTTTTGCGTCATCATCTTCCTTTCATCATCATCATTTCTAAGTAAAATGTGTGTATACCTTTTTAAACGATTTATTTATCCTTCTCTGGATATTATTTAAATTTTATTAAGCTACATTCAGTCCTAACAGTATTTTAAAATACTTTATAGTTTGCATTTCTTTGGGATTAAAAGTCTATATTTTTATTTTATTTTTAATTTCAAAAGTATTCACCATAAGATAACCAAAACAATTTTAATTACGAGTTTCCGCGCCACTTTATTTACGTGAGTGATTTGAAGTTTATAGGCCCAAGACTTTTACATTGAAAAAAATGATCTTTAATGAAATTAGAATAGAAAGTATGCATCAGGTTCAAACATAGGCAACTTTTATTAAAATGAAACCCAAACACAAAGTGGACAAAAGCCCATGGTTTTACAGTTTATAACAACGGGGTACAGCTGCTAAAGCTTCATTAGGAAATATCTAAGATGTTTCTTGGCGCCATAACGGTATATCTCATTTCCTTTGCCAATAAATTGAATAGTGTCAAGGCTGGTTAGGACTTAAGATAATGTCTAGGGTATAAATTGTAAGGTGATAGGATGATCTAGGGTTTATTTAATTATTTGAACGAGTTATAATATATGTATGTTAGTCTGTAAGGTTATTCTATGGGTCTGTACAATTTATTGTCTGTTACCTGAATTAAATGTAATAAATAATAATAATAAATAATAGAGGATGATTTATTGTTTCCTATTATTATTATTTGTATTTTTACAGAAAACTTTATTACGTTTACAAAAATTCCCTTCGTAATTTCTTACTTCTGTTTCCACAATTAATTATTAAAATAACTATATTAAAACGTCATTTATTGTTTTCTTTTCTAACCATAAAGGTGACTTTTCCACCAGAGATGCATAGCGAGGTATGTGTTTGTAAAGAACCAATAGTATCGCTTCGAACGCCAAATGAAGCGATATAATTACGCATCCTCGCACATCTCAGGTGGAAAAGCACTTAGTCTACATTCGAAAAGCTTTTCCTTCCTAACCAATGCCTTTTGTTCTAGCCACCGAACATGCGAACCTGAGCCATGGGTCCACCAATAAACAGTTGGCCGTCGAGCCACCACCACGACCACAGCCTGATCCTGACCCTGGTCGACAAGCTTAGTGGTCTTGGCGTGAATTGTACTGTAGTGGTCGTGTTGGTCCAGATATTCTTGAGCTTGAATTATGTGACCGCTGGCCCGGTTATATTGAATTTGGATTATTTGCAAGGTATGTTTTTTCATTAGGTATTTGTAAGAAATAAATTGGGTTTACGTTTCGTGTTATTTTTGTATCACATTGCCAAAGGATACAGTTTAGAAAAATAATATCTAATTAATATCTTGTTATTTATGATGACATCGGTCACTGTAAATAACAAGATGAAAGAAATGCCTCTCTAACTATCATCTTCTGGGTTATAAACAATTTTAACCTTTTATTTAACTTAATATGGCTGTATTTATTTATATACACAATTGTTTAAACATTAATACCTATTTCATAATCTTCATCAATATCAGGCCATATAAATTTTTTCCCAAAACACGGCCTCCTATGAGGATTCAAACCATAATACTGTACACTAGCCAAATACTAAAAACTAAATAAAATTAAATTCGTACCAGTAGTCCTGATAGTAGAGCGCTCAAACAAACAAATTCTTCAACTCTATCACATTCACAGAGCATATCCATAACATATAAAGTTCTGTGATCACATTGTATAAAAAAGTCGAAGGCGCTGTCGCTGTCCCTATGTATGTTTCAATCTAATCTAAACTGCGCAATGTACTTTGATGTGGTTTATTTAATAGATAGATTGATTCTCTAGGATACTTTTAGTATATAATTTGTTAGCTAGTATATAATATAAAAGCATCCTACTTATTAATATTATAAATGCGAAAGTTTGTGAGGATGTGTGTGTGTTTGTTATTCTTTCACGCAAATACTCCTGAACCGATTACAATGAAATTTAGCACACATAATATAGAGGGTAACTTGGATTAACACATCATAGGATAGGTTTTATCCCGGAAATCCCACGGGAACGGGAACTATGCGAGCTTCTCTTTGAAAACGCGGGCGAAGCCGCGAGCGGAAATCTAGTATACATATATAAAATAAATAAATAAAAATAAAAATATCTTTATTTCACAACCACAATTACAAAATATACAAAAACGATGGTCCCGTACTAGACTATAGTCTGTATTACGGGTACCGATGTCCTTCCATGTTACAGTTGAGAAATATAGTGACGTAATTTAAACAGAGAATAAAGTAAAAAAAAAATATATATATATATAATGTAAAAGTTGTGTCTGTGGGTGTGTGTGTGAGTGTATGAGTGTGTGAGTGTGAGTGTGTGTGTGTGTGTGACATGTCTTACGTGTGTGCATGATTGGAGGAGTGTGGGTTCATATAATGGTAGAAGAGCATGAGTAGAATGTGTTTACGTTTGAATAACTTATATAGACTCTCACGTTAACAGCGGGTCTTAGAGATAATTACATTTTCTGTGTAGTAGTAATCCTTTGAGAGCAGCCATTTAGTTATAGTTTTTTTACTTTTATATCGTAATAAATTAAATATTTTCAACTCTTTATTTATTACATTATATAAGTGTGGTCCCAAATATAGAAATTGCCTACGGAAAAAGGTCGTATTGAAAGTTTGATGTTTTACTACATCTCTAGTTGAACGCTGAGTTAAGTTTATGTTAGAGAAACTTACATTAATGTTTATTAGATTATGGAATTTAAGGACAGTGTCTAATATATAGAGTTGTCTAATAGATAATACATTGAATAAATTATATATATCCTTTGTGGGAAAACGAACTGGCTTAAAAGCTGACACCTTAAGTATTGACCTCTGGCATCTCTCTAAAGGTAGAAGAATAGTTTTATGAGTGCCACCCCAAGCTACAATACAATACCTAAGTATACTCTGACAGAGGGAAAGATAAACAGTTTTAAGTAGGTTAAGTTCAGCTACCTGTCGTAGTTTTTTAAAGGTCCAGATCAGTTTACGAGTACGAGAACACAAATTATCGATATGCAATTGCCACGTCAGACGGGAGTCTAGAATAACCCCTAGGTACTTAATATTATTAGCAATCTCAATTGTATGACAAGAACACAAACTTATGTTGTTATAATTACAAGTATGAGCTTTGATTGAGAGGTCGATCGGCAAAACATCATTTTTTAAACTGAAGTTAATACACTTAGTTTTTTTAAGGTTTATTGTGAGCTTATTACAACGAAGCCAGTCCAGTATGATTTGAAAACCACTTTGCGCGTTGTGAAAAACATGCCTCCAACTTGTACCATTAAAAAGCAGGACCGTGTCATCCGCGAATGTAATTATTTTACAACAGTTTAAATTTAGAAGACACAGATCGTTGATGTAGGCTAAGAATAGACTAGGTCCGAGTACACTGCCTTGCGGAACGCCATAAAATACAGGCATATCGGTGCTCACAAGATTATTTATTTTAATTCTTTGAGATCTGGCAGTTAAATAATCAGTAAAAAGATCAAGTGCAACCCCGCGTATTCCAAAACTTTCCAATTTAGACAAAAGGATGGGAACAGAAACAGTGTCGAAAGCCTTGGTTAAGTCGAGGAAAATGCCTATACATTTTTCTCTTTTATCTAGCCTATTGGTTATATAATTAGTTAAGTCCAATACTGCTCCCTCTGTAGATTTATCCGCCTGAAAACCAAATTGATTTTGAGCTATAAGCTTGTTAATAGTAAAAAAGTTCATTAATCTCTTATTTATAATTTTCTCGAAAATTTTACTGAAAACTGGTAAAACTGAAATAGGTCTATAGTTTTCGACACTGTTCCTGTCACCGCCCTTAAATACCGGGGTTATGAGAGATTTCTTAAAATAGTTAGGGAAACTACCAGTTTCAATGGATAGGTTGAAAATTTTAGTTAGTGGCTTAGCCAAAATATTTTTGTTCATTTTGATTAAATGGGTAGGTATAGTTATATGGGTATATATATATATGTAAAGTATATAGATCTTATCTTTCAGCGTAAACATATATCGTATATACATAACTTCTTATATATAAAATTCTCGTGTCACAATGTTAGTCTGCATACTCCTCCGAAACGGGTGGACCGATTCTCATGAAATTTTCTGTGCATATCGGGTAAGTCTGAGAATCGGCCAACATCTATTTTTCATATGTACCACGGGCGAAGCCGGGGCGGACCGCTAGTATTACTATAAATACCTATATAAACTCGTAAAACAAGACCACTAAAGAGATGGGTTTTTACATGTTCTAAGTTAGTAAGTCAGTACTTTCACTTCCTTTACATTTGGGTCAGAGAGGACTTCTTAAAGACATTAAGGCTTCGCAAATGGTTAATGTTGTGCCAAGTATCTATACTTAATATTACAAAGTTGAAGAGTTTGTTTGTTTGAACGCACTAATCTCAGGAACTGCAGGGGCTGTATTATGACATCTTTTTTCCAGACAGATTACGCCGTGAATTGATCTGACTGGCAAATTCATATTATGATTGAAATAACCATGGCTGGTCTGGAAATACGAGGTCATAATGCGGCCCCTGGTCCGATTTGAAAAATTCTTTCGGTGCTAGATAGCCCATTTATCGAGGAAGGCTATGGGCTATATTATATCATCACGCTAGTATTAATAGGAGTGGTGTAAAGCGGGTAAAACCGCGTGGCACAGCCAGTAGTATTATATTATCTGTAGTTGTTACAGTGTAATGACCTTTGGTGTTTATGGTTCAGTGTCTATTAACGTTGTTAATGATGTGATTTCTATCCTAATTATGGTGTTCATTTGAGCTATGAGTATATATAGTCCTTTGGATTTCACTGTTTTATAATTTTTTTTATGAATTTGGTAAATAATAACAGCCGTACAAATAAACGAGTTATAACATTTTATGCAAAGAATAACCTAAGAACAAGGAAAAATCATACAAATAAACACGAAATAAATGTAACCTAGTATAACTTCGTAATAAGTATTCATACTAATGCTATTCCGTCCTTATTACGGCTACCACCCTAGTATAAGTCTGACATAACCGAATTATAACATATCTTTTAGTACATTGTGCTGTGTTTTACAAGTTTTAGAAGCAATTTTCAATCTAAATTTGAGATAATAGCAATGAGAGTAATACGAGAAGTAGAAAAAGTTGAGCAAATTAATAATTTCATTACGTACCTATTGAAATGGAAAATTTTGTATGAAATGTCAAAATATACGAAATTATGAAAAACCCTTTTGATATTTATAATGATTTATTTATTTACAACATGCGCCAAACCATACATACATAAAACTTATTTCTAAACTTATCACAATAATATATACACTTTCGTTGAAAATATAAATCTTCTAAGCCTGGAGTTGTATGTTTTGAGTACCAGTTATTTGGCAACTCTCTATCTCAAGGTGGGTTTATCTTCGTATAGCGGATCGCGTTATCTATCATTTGCTTGCATATTTAATGATATATTTAAATTATTTCCAATAAATATTTAAAAAATAAATAAACAGAACATCGTATGATGAAACTTCACAACAAATTCGACGAAGTCAAACGTCAGCAAAATGACAGCACCAAGGCTTAACCGTAGACAATTTCAATGTTTTTCATAATTTTGTGAATGAATTGCGACGTTGCCGCTTCGCGCCTATTGCATAGCGTGAGCATAGATACATCGACGTTATTCCAAATTTATTTGTAAGAAATTATGACATCCTTATTCTTTATTTATTCTTATCATATCTATGCATTGCATAAGGTTTGAATAAGCAAGTTTTTATTTGTACGGCTGTTGTATCTTTGTTTGATTATTAAAATTAAGTGTCACTGGATGGATATTATACATATTCAGCCGTACAAATAAACGAGTTATAACATTTTATGAAAAGAATAAGCTAAGAATAAGGAAAAATCATACAAATAAACACGTAATAAATGAAACCTAGTATAACTTCGTAATAAGTATTCATACTAATGCTATTCCGTCCTTATTCCGGCTACCACCCTAGTATAAGTCTGACATAACCGAGTTAAAATCTATCTTTTAGTACATTGTGCTGTGTTTTACAAGTTTTAGAAGCAATTTTTAATCTAAATTTGAGATATGATAGCAATGAGAGTAATACGGGAAGTAGAAAAAGTTGAGCAAATTAATAATTTCATTAAGTATTGAAATGGAAAATTTTGTATGAAATGTCAAAACATACGAAATTATGAAAAACCCTTTTGATATTTATAACGATTTATTTATTTACGGCATGCGCCAAACCATACATACATAAAACTTATTTCTAAACTTATCACAATAATATAAACTTTCGTTGAAAATATAAATCTTCTAAGCCTGGAGTTGTATGTTTTGTAATATATATAATTGTGTAACTCTCTATCTCAAGGTGGGTTTATCTTCTGTTCTCCAGATATTGGATAGCGTTCTCTTTCATTTTCTTGCATATTTAATGATATATTTAAATTATTTCCAATAAATATTTAAAAAAATAAATAAACAGAACATCGTATGATGAAACTTCACAACAAATTCGACGAAGTCAAACGAGCGTCAAACTGACAGCACCAAGGCTTAACCGTAGACAATTTCAATGTTTTTCAAAATTTTATGAATGAATTGCGACGTTGCCGCTTCGCGCCTATTGCATAGCGTGAGCATAGTTACATCGACGTTATTCTAAATTTATTTGTAAGAAATTATGACATCCTTATTCTTTATTCATTCTTATCATATCTATTCATTGCATAAGGTTTCAAACCTTATGCAATGAATAGATATGATAAGCAAGTTTTTATTTGTACGGCTGATTATGTTTTAATTAAACTTATTATCTTATCAAAGCAGCCATAAATCTACATCTGAGACATGATGATACATTTTCATGCTAAATTTAGTGCTTTATAGTTATTAGAAAATTAATTGGTACTCATATCTACATTTAATAATACAACAAACTAAATATGTACCTATTAAAATTCGTTTAAATCCGCGGTTCAGTCGTTTTGAGTCAATTGTGTTGTTACTAATTATGTACATATATTATGTACGTAAAGATAATCTTTTTAGTTATTTTTCTACCAGCTTTGCGTTTCCATATCAGTCAGAATTACCTCACTTAACTTTCTCTCGATGACACAGAGTGACAAATATTTACACTTAGATTACAAAATAAAAGACAGATGGAGCGTTGCCGAACTAAACCGAATAATTTATCGTCATTTCCATAAACCTATGTGTGCTGTCATTTCGCCGTTGCACTGTACGTACACGGTGCTTCTGTGTGCGTGTTATGTTACCAGATAATGAAAAATTTCCCAAATTTTTGGCCGACTACGGAAGAAAGAGGGTTATGTTTTTCGAGTGTAGGTATGTATGTATAATATTTCTTTGACACGCCCTGCAGTATAAACTGTTGGATCGATTTTGAGTTGTGACTTGTGAGGTGTCATTGCAATCATCTGAATTATGAAGGTAGCTGTGGTGGTAGTGACGTAGGCTACATAAATTATTAGCAGTCATGTTTTAATTTTTATTTTAATATAAATTCGGGTTTTTGATATTATTTTATAATATTGTAAAAATTATTTTATCACCTATCTAGTATCTACTAAAGTTATACATGGACAAATCACAAAATAATTTTATTCAATTTTTATTAAATAAATTACATTAAATTTATTAAATAAATTACATTAAAAAAAGTTTTTATTTTTCAAAACGTATGAATGCGAATAGCGGTAGTTTTTAGTCGAGAATGCGGGACATTTTATTTTCATCATATCCATCATGTGTTCACATGAATTAAATCGCAAGCGAAAACGACGCTTTTTATAAAAGTAACAAAAAATGTATAATGCTTTTTAAAATAATCTAATAATGACCATGAACTTTTATTGCACTATACAAATAATCACATTCACGATCGAAAAATCCAACAGCACTACCCCGAATATCTTTTAACCATTTTACCCCTAAAAATGGCAAATTCATTTTCAAAATACTGGCAGCATACGTTGAAGTTTTGAATTCCTTCGTATTTGTAAAATTATTATTTGTATACAAAATTAAATAAGCCAAATAATGTACAGAAAATCTGTAAAACGATGTTTTATCTTTTTGTTTGTTTTCGGGAACAAGTTTTACAGCGTTTTAATATCACAAGACAGCATTTTTTTACTAAAATATCAAACCCCTTTTGACGTATTGCATGACACTAGAATCGCCATAGCACTAGCGGAGGAACGTATTCGTTTTTGATTTCGTATTTTCTTTGACAAGGGCGATGAATGATTGACATGCTCCATCTGTATTTTATTTTGTAATCTAAGTATTTACATAATATTGTGAAAACCCGCTGATTCATCCGTAATTGTTTAAAATGAATGGCCTTTTTTATTTTTTTACGAACACTTAAAGTTACACAATAGACAATAATATAAATAATTCTTGGAATTATTTTATTGAAAGTTTTCTTGAAGAAAAGGAAGGAAATAAAATTAAAGACGTTCTACGTTAAATGTCTCATTCTGTTAGGGATTTTATTCCAAACTCAACTTGTATTGAAAATAAATCTAATATTGATTGAAAATGCACACGTTACATACTACCATTTATTTTAATTTCCTTCAATTAGACTTCTGAAGCTTTTTATTTATCTTAATACAGATAATTTATACCCAGATGTCATAAATATTATAACCTCATTTATTAACCTATTTTCAATCGATTTAAAGTGAATCAAACTTTTCAAAAGAAGACAAATTATAACTGAATGCTATGTCCGTATTATGTAATTTTTTGATTTTTATCCCGGTTCAAACAAAGGTAGAGCCGGGTCTAGTGACTAGTTAAATAATAGAATAATCTATGAAATATTATCACGTATTCATAATGCAATGTACCGATTATCAGGAACATAGATCTTTCAAAGTCATTCATAATTATAAGTATCTAAAGCCTAAAGGTCATTTTACATTTGTATGCATGTGGATTATTTAAACAATTGAAATTTTGTTGCACAATTTCAAATTAATGTTATCGGATTTGACATTAATATAATAAAGAGCACTATTGGATTGTAAGTTAACGATTAGAATAAAGCTAAAGTATTCCAGCGTGAAAAAAAAAACACGAAGCACAACTTACTTTTTTTTCTATTTCGTATAAATAAATCGTTTCGGGACAAGCCGAATATGTATTGTAATCAAGATGAAAAAAATCGCGATAAAACAGTCGTAGACGATATGTTACTGCCACCTTACACTTGGCTAGCGTGGTGCTAAGTGCTAAGTTCTTACTATTCGTCGTATTTACAGCAAATCGTTCCTTTTCGAATCTCTATAGTAAGTTTCCGTATGTATCTATTTATTGTGCCTAAACCCTAATAATTTTGGGCTGAATGCCTGCAGTAGAGACAATATGGGCTGATGATGATGCGTATTGAAAAAACCTGGGTAACTATCGTAACATTTAGGTTGTTTTTGTAAAAAAAAAACAAGTGAACTTTGAAATAGGTATTAATTTGAATGAAAATCTGGGTCTGGCGTTCAATTTTTAGACTTTGTTTATGCCTAATAGAGTTTTTGAGCTTGAGATGAGCTTTTAGGTGAAGTAATAAAACAGTGATGATGATGATGATGATGATGTTCGTATATCTATATTAATGAATAAGTAAATAAATTCTATGTTTCATCAGTGTCATTGAGATGCGTGGAAAGAACACACTGAGAAGATGACCCACTTCATTTTAATAATACATATATTGATAGACATACATGACTAATTTCCTTCCTGTCTCATAAAAAACCCAACTCATAATAAATTTATCTTTATGAATAGACGTTGGACAAACAAAATAAGTGTGTTATTAGATTAAACGAACGGACCGACTGGTTTCTAACTGTATATCTTGTTTGCGCGGCGTGTTTGAACATAGACGATACATCGTTTGCATTTTATCGTGACGACATGTCGTAACGATATGTAACTTTATCTTGTGCGGTAAATACAAGAAAAAATATTTTTGTAAACAGAGTCCAGGAGTCAGTCACATTAGATTGTCACTGTGCAAATGCATAATAATATGCATAATATCGATTCATTTACATCAAACGAGCGAATATTAATTCTTTTAGTGTAAACAGGCGTCGAGCATAATTTCGTTGTTCACAATGCGTTCAAATAGATTCTATGCAATGTTCAAATACTTAACAATGCTGAATACGAGTTTTCGTTTATACTCAAAGATCACGAACGAATGATCTGATTTTAGCTCTAGCTCTATGTTCGTTTGATGTAAATGGACCGTAAGAATCTTTCACTCATATAATATGTATGTAATATGTATAAAGTACTTAAAATATTGCTCTTTGTATATTATCAAATTTGTAACTCAGTTTGAATTTATATTAGTTAACTGATATAATAAAAGGGAATGTTTAGAATTAGCAAATAAATATTATTTTATTTTTTAAGGAAAAAATAAAACTAAACTTCACCAGTACTACCACAATATACAGATACATACAGTAAGGAAACTTCATACAAAATGTTCGAAATGGCTCCCCCCCCATCAAGCGTGTTTACAAGGGTATTGAGGGGGATCGATAGTAGCGGGTGACACATCCACAGATTTTGAATATAGTATGGAAAAAAGTTTAAAGTGATGTCAATTCACATTAAATAAATATCGATTGTTTCAGTTTGTAGCCCTTTCAATAAATATATTTGTAAATACCATATCTGACTACAAGTTAAAAAGAGACTATATATTTATATATATATATATATATTTATATATATTTATTTATATATATATATTTATATATATTTTTTAATTTCTATAGATATGGCAGTATGAGTTTTATATTATGTTGACATATTTTCTATCAAAATGATAGCTACAAATAGTACCTATTAGGAGTCCAGTCTGTTTAAAGATCGCATCTATTTTTTACGCAATCTAGAAGAGCACGAAAATATAAAAAAAGGAAACCTTAAAAAAATCTTGTTTAAATTTATGTGCATAATTACGTAAATATTAGGGAAGAAAAAGATAGATATTATAATTATTGTATTTTTATCGATACGTGGCGTCTCCACTTTGTCAAGCACTAAGCCTGTCAAACTATTTTCTTTTTCTTCCTAAAACAAAAAGGTAGAGGTTCTATGCTCGTACTTATAATAATAATTTTAATTTATTTTTGCATATTTTGTGTTTTTTAATTTAATTTAATTTATCGTTTTAAAAATAATTTAGTAGGTATACCTACATACAAGTATTGTAAATTCTGGTTTAAAATAATTATTGAATATATGTATAATACAAATATCAAGCATTATAAATAATTTAGGTACATTAAATAGCCTTCGGCGTCCATAACAAAACTAGATTTCGAAATATAGCACTGATAAAAACGTATTTACTTTTACAAGCTGTATTAATTCGGATTGTTTCTTCTTGTAAATTCATATCCCACCAAAAACATTTTCATGTAAAATGTTGCCAAGACGAGCCCATATGACTCGCACTGTCAAAAAGTTATCAGATCTCATGTAGAGCCAAGCTTCTAACACTACACGCCCTAACTCTACAAGGCCTAACTTCACAAACTCTACACGTTAGTCAAAATATGTGGCTTGGCCATTTCGCTACATTCACATCGGCGTAAGGTGAAAAATTAATTCACTGTTCATTACTTTTGTGTTATACAATAGTTCTTGTAGTAAGTTTAATATGTTCAATAAGTCCGCTATTGACAATATATCCCGAAAATTTTGTTGATCTAGCATAATCCAAACCCAAGTTATGAGGGTTCAAAAAAACGTCGAAGCGCTTCGAGAAAAGGTAGGTAGTGCCCGTGCGCCTCGCTTGGCTTGTCTTGGCGGGGGCACTACCGTGCCCCCAGATTTAGGCTACACCATTTTTGTATTTTAACGGGTTTTAATCTCCAAATTACCACAAAATCAACTGTGAAAAAAAGCAAACAGAAATATACAGGCCGAATTGATAACCTTCTCCTTTATTTTTCAAGTCGGTTAAATATCAAAAAGTAACAGCCCTATAGCTATACGTCATAATTTCATGGGGGGGGCTTAGTTTCCTAACTGTATGTACGTAGTATATATCTGTCACGTAGTATATATCTGTCAACTGTGGTACTACATTGTTCGAAACTTAAATTAGTTTAGTTTTAAAGTGTAGCAATACATGCAGATTGAATTTTGAAAAATACCGATAAAAAAAGATAAATACCGGTAAAAAATATCGTTCCGACTTAATAAAAACGTACAAACAGTTTTTATGTAATTTAAACTCTTCAGACGTTGATGAGTCAATTCTTACACCTACAACTTATAAATCGCATTTTAATTTTACTGCATGTATTTAACCTATATGAGTAAACTCATTTGCAATAAGTACTATCATAGACAAATCACAAATATACCCAAGGTACTATCTATAATATAAAAATGAATCGCAAAATGTGTTGGTAAGCGCATAACTCGAGAACGGCTGAACCGATTTCGATAATTCTTTTTTTATTATATTCCTTGAAGTACGAGGATGGTTCTTGTGTAGAGAAAACGTAAATATGTACCACGGGCGAAGCCGGGGCGGACAGCTAGTACATAATATACCTAATCACAGCTTTTATCATGATTAATACATATTTATTTAAATAAATCATTATATAGGTACACATATATTATATAGTATTTTATTCAGATCAAACTTACTATTAATACTGAAAAAGATTTAGTTAAAAAAGAGTGTGTGTCGAGCACACGTGTCAGAAGTGAAACTTCTTTGCATTCAAAGATACCAAAATCGTCGCCTTACTCCATGACGTGACCGTGAAATTTTACTCTCAACGCGCCTAAAGAGTATATTTGATTTTTTCTAATACACAAATTACAATTTTTATATTAGTATTTTGAATCAGTTATTGAAAGCGAATTACCAAACAAGCGAGTTTTGTTTCAACGACCTCTACATTTCTTTTGAGATGTTAATGTTTCACTTTCGATTTGTTACCTCAATTCTAAAATAAAACAAAAGATGGCGGTGAAACTAAATTTAAAAGATGCATGAATATTGCGATATAAAACGTTGGTGGTCGTTTTAGTAGGTTATAGTGTACATCAATTTAATATTTTAAATTAATTTTTTACAATAATTTAACATTGAGATTATTTACATGATAAAATAATTATTATAACAAGAAAATATTATAACCTTACATATTTTACAATGCTTCATAATAATTTTACTTCGTTATAAAAAACAACGGTTATGCAGACTTATCTAATTATGTTAATTCTTAAATTTCAATGTTTAACATAGAATAAAAATTAAAATAATATACAACGTTAATACCTATGTATTTTATTGCATCTGCATCGCTTATTACGAATCTTAGTTTTTGAAGTGAAACTTCTTTATCGGGGTTGGAAAAAAATTTAGTGTAACATTTTTCCGTTACGCGCCATCTTGTTTTTATCCCTACCACGCGTGATTGACGTATTTTATGTAAAGTTGCATATAGTAAATTATTTTTTGAAAAATAAGGTCATAAAGAAGTTTCACTTCTTACGTGTGTACACTTGTACACGCACACATTTTTTTTCAATAATAACGAGATTTTTATTCCCTCCCCATAAAAATCGCATAAAATATCATCCAACTAATCTCTGTCTCTTTTGTTCCAGGCCCAGTACCTCTAGCAAGAAATATACGACACTTACCATGCGTATCAAGAAGAACGGGTGAAGAAGGTCTCTGTATGTTTGCCATCGACTGCCTCAAAGCGAACGGCTCCCACCTCGGCACTTGCATTGATAGATTCTACTTCGGATCCTGCTGTCAAATCCCTGACAAAAATATCCTGCCAAGTATAATTAACAATGTAGACGATAACACGATAGACAGCTCTAGTTTTGTGCACCCTCACACTGAGGATAAACTACACAGCACTGTCAATAAAATACCAGATGTATTCACGAAAGTCAAGCCAGTTAGTACAACTAAGAGTCCGCTTGATGTACAGAATGTTACAGAAGCTCAAACTACAGCTAGTGTAGCACAAGAGAGAACAGAACCGAATGAAGTTGACAAAGTAGATAGTAATACAACCCTAGATAATACGATACACGATGACGATATAACGACGCAACCGGTTACGTCATCTAGCATTAAAGTTACAGAAGTAAGTAAAACGACTGAAAGAATAGAACCCACTGAAGTTCCTATCAAACTATCCACATTCCAAACCGTATCAGGAGATTCGAGCAATTTAATAAAAGAACACGAAACAACGGTGAAACCGATTAAGATCGAAACAACAGAGACGGTTACTACAACAGAAAAGCCGAAACCGACGAGGAAACCAATAAAACCTACTTATAAGCCCAGACCGACGTACAGACCTACTAACTTTACTAGACCACAATATACTGGTACAGGCAGGCCTCGGCCAACAAAACCTGTCACTTCATATAACACAACAAGAAAGCCTCCTTTCAGAATACCATCAAAGAGACCGCCAACCAAAAAGCCTTTACCAATCCCACCTAGATTAAATATAACTATAATTCCCCAATCAACTAGTTCAAAACCCGCATTTACAAGACCTTCAGTACCTATAATAACATATATAAATACAACAGTAGCTAAAGTCGAAGAAAAAATAACAACACCCACAACAACAATATCTACAACAACCACAACAACAATCGCTCCAATAACAACAGAGAGAGATGAAGTATCAGAAACAATTACAGAAACTGTTGCTGAACAACAAACTGAATCTATTCCAAAGGCCTCTGAAGCGGTGACAACAGAATATTTGAAAATAACAGAACCTATTCCAGAAACAACACAATCCTCTCCAAAATCAACAGAATCACCTCCAGAATCAACACAAGCAACATCAAAATTAACAGAGGCGCCAACAAAACCGACAGAAGCACCAACTAAATCAACAACAACACCAAAAATAATTACAACTGAAACAACACCAAAACCAACAGAAAAATTAACAACAGAAGCGATTGTTCCAACAACAGAATCTGTTAGAGACACTACGTTACTAGAAACAACAATAGTATTTGAAACTGAGAAACCGACTGAAGCAGAGATTACAACAACGTCAACAGAATTCCCGCCTTTCATGACGTGGTCCAACACTTTTGATACAGTTACAAAAACACCAGAAACAACAAGCACTACAACAACAACTACTACTACAACAACAGCAGCACCTAAAACAACAACAGACGATGGTGAGTGAATTTTTGTCTATTTTTTTATTTATTATTCTAGAAATATAAGAAAAGACTAAAATGAATGTTTGAAACCAAATGAGAATCCCAAATAGGTCATCAAATATCAAAATCATACAAATTTTATAATGGTGATAATAACATTTTATTACGTAAAAAAGTTAAATAAATAACTGACACGCTGATAAATAGATTATAAGAACATGCAAATCCTGCCCGCTTACCATAAAGTCTTAAAGCAGTATTATTTCCAGTGTGGAAAAATGACAGCGGTATATACAGGGTGTTAACGATTACATTACGAGTGTTTGGTGTAAAATTTTTGGATATTTTTCCGTTTTATTTTTAAAAAGTTATTATTGTCATTTTACTGATTTAGTAAAGGGCTTTCGACTTTAGTTTAAAGTTTTTTAATATCTGCAATAGTTACTGAAAAATCGCCTGTGCACACTTAACGACACTCTGTATAGGTCATAGCGCCATCTCTCTCCCACACTGGAAATATTACTGCTATAAGACATTATGGTTAACTTTCAGAACGGATTTCTAGAGACCAATAAGTAGAATTAACCTTATTAGTATTGAGTATAATGCCTTTGCATCTCAAATGACTAACGAAGTTTCTCAGAATCAAAACTTAACTTACTTTCCTGTTGATTAACAGGAAAATGCGATTTAAATCTTTAATGACAGTCATTAAGTTGGATTTAAAACCGTTATGAGCTAAGTATTGAGGTTGATGGTAAAAACTAGATTTATAAGATACATTGTAGGTAGGAAATACTTCTGTTGCAATCTAGTACATCTATAGATATCATGTCATTAATGTAAGTTATGATAAATAATTATTCGAATTTCTATCTGTTGACTGTTGTAGACAAAAGGACAAAGTCAAAAAAGACTATTGATTACAAGAATTAGTACCGTAGCTGTAGGGAAAAACCGTGTAACCTAGAAGTGATATTATGTATCTGGGGCCGTATACGTATACGAATTGAACTGACTGGCAAATTCATATTATGATCGCAATCACTAGCCATAGTTACTGTCTAGTAAAGTGGTAATGTATACTTTATATTATAAAGCTGAAGAGTTTGTTTGTTTGTTTGTACGCGCTAATCTCAGGAACTACTGGTCTAATTTGAAAAATTATTTCCGTGTTAGATAGCCCATTTATCGAGGAAGGCTATAGGCTATAAATCATTACGCTAATACCAACAGGAGCGGAGTCATGCGGGTGAAACCGCGAAGCGCAGCTAATACGGTCCCGTTGTGTTAAAAAAGACAACTGACAAAACTTCAAATACATAAGACAGAATTTACGGTATAATATTTTATGAACCTTAACACACTAACGGTTCAAATATCTATTATAAAAATATATTTACCTAAAATACCGATGGCAGGTCGTTGACTGTAGTTTTTATATTGTTTTTATTATTCATCCTTTGTGATTACTCACATACACATACACTTGTTAAAATCTCGATACGATATTTCATATTGACAAATAAGTATGTCCTAAATGGTAAAAAGTCGTTAGGTTAGATGAAATTAAATAATAACTGCCACTCATGTTACGTTACGTCATGTGTCGATCCACGTAGTAATCTGTGACGTTACATTAGTTTATATGAGCAATACTTAACAATTTTGTTTGTTTCTTTTATAATCTGAGAGAAGAGAAAATAATCGAATAATTTTATGTTTAACGTGGTTTGGAGAGATGATGTTTAGCTTTGAATAAGGAAGAAGAAATATTTCTACAAAATTGTATAATACTTTGCACTGTCAGAATAATTAATTATTTTCTTTATATTAACATAAGCTTAATAATTGAAGGCTGAAGGCTGAAATTTTATTATTAGCAGTAAAAAATCGTAAAATGTAAAACAAGAATGTTTACAAATAAGAACATCAGTATGACTCACGATCGATACTATAATGTGATATGCGAAAATAATTTTCATGTAGTAATCGATCTAACGGAATAATTATTATAATTTATTATATATCTTAAAGAATAGATGAGATGATTTCTGAATCTTCTCGGTCTATAGATCTATAGATCTATAGTTTGGCTTTTGATTTCGCCATTCATTCGATGCAATTAAAACTTCTTTTGAATGGAAATCCATTCAAATATAAATATATTTTATAAGATATATGATATAGTTTCGAACTTCTAAGATAACTTCCAGGTTCAGTATCATCCACATCAAGAAATAACTAGTAAAATAAAGACGTAACTTGAAATTTGAAAGCCACTTAATTACGAATATTTTTTTTATTATTTGACTGCTTAAAATAAAATAGTATGCAACTTTTTTTTAAACTTAACTGGCATTTGGAACCTTTTTAAGTCTAACTGCGTTTCAAACCTTTTCCATAAGTCTTGTGAAGACAATAATCATGCCCACAGTCAGATCACGTATCCGGGCCACGCCGGGTCACTGCGGCGAAATCACTTTCACATTCTATTATCAATTTAAAGGTCATACTTTTGTTCGTTTTTATTCACGAATCGTGCGTTAAGGTTCATTTGACGCATCTTGCCCCCAGGCCCCAAACCATGGTGTTTAAAGCAGTATTATTTCCAGTATGGAAAAATGACCACGCTATATATGTCGTCTAGCGCCATCCCTCTCCTACACTGGATATAATACTGCTATAAGACATCGTGGTATAATCCCTAGTACTTAATAAATAAATAAAATAAATAATAATAATGCACTATATGGATAGAAGAAAGAAAACATATACAAATCTTAAAGATTTTAGGCAACTGAGGATTTAGAAGTCTAAACACGGCATATTTTCCAATCAAAATAATTTTTATCATCTTTAAAAAATTCAGTTTTACCATCATTTTTATATATGTACTTAACTTTGTATTTGTTTAAATAACATTAATTTTGTCAGTTGTAGTACGTATTTACAAAGAATCTAGTAGAATCTAAAACAAATCAAATACAGTTACAGCATAGACTTTTTCCGACAAAAAAAATAGATTCAAACTAACATGACAGCAAAACAATACAAACTACAGTATAGTTATTACGTATAATTTAAACATAATTACGCCGTGATGAGATGTTGTAATTAACACTGTACCTAATTTGTTTCTAAGCTGTTAAATGTTAAATTACTGTTGCAAGGGGTCAGGAATACTAGAGCATAACAAAGGACTGTTTTCTACAGCTTATATGTAGTTTTAGTTATAGTAATGTTTATTTTAAACACATTTAAACTAGCTGGTGTCAAGCTTTACTGTGTTAGTTACTCAAAAGCTGTTTTATTTGTAATATTTACTTAAGGTCATATTTTTCATAACTAAGCAAACCTCAAGTGTTTTGATAGTTATTATTCAATATTATGTGGAAAAATTTAGTCATAATTGATATAGATTATATTGAAACTTGACTTAAAATAGTCATTTGTTGTTTTGTTAAAATTATAGAAACTGAATGTTATTTTACAGAACTATGGTCACCCATAACACCGCCGGATGGCTGGGTGCTATTATCAACCCCACCAAAAGAAGATACAACAACCAAATCAACTACAACAACAACAACAACAACAGAATCAACATTAACAGAAGCACCCGTGACAGTGCTCACGCAATCCTACACATCGCAAGCACAATCCGAAACAACACAAAGTGTAACAACACAAAGCGTTACAACACAAAGTGTAACAACACAGAGTGTTGCAACACCTGTAACAACAGTATCAACGCCAGCAACAGAACTGTTGGAATTCACAGTGAATGTGACGTTGTCGCCAACGGTACCGCCAACAACAGAATCTGTTGTTGCGGCCAATGTTACACTGAACGAAACAACAGTTAGTGAAGGTAAGTAAATCGTTGAAGTACCTACTGATACTATTATATACATATACATAGCGCAACTATAATACTATTATTAAATATTATTCAAACTCAAAGTATGTACATAGTTATTTTAAAGAAAAAGTCTTATATGTATAAAAAATTCACTAAAATAAAAAAAAAATTGAATTTCAAATACATGCAAAATGCTATATGTTATAATATTATGATAAAGTGAACAAAATTCGTCTGCATTGACTACTGTATATAGTGCAAATGTAATCTATAAAATAATATATATATAAAGCTACACTACCACTCACTGACTGACATCGGTTTTCTCGGAAACTATGCGGAAAGTGGGGGGGATAACGACGTGATCGTGTAGAGGTGCGCCGAGCGACCAGAGGAAAAATATAGCGATCTCGATCACCTTCGAATACCGAGTGGACCCCTGGTGGTGCGCAGAAACGGTGCTACCTGGAGGGGGGGTGTCTGAACAAAAATTGCTCGGAACTGGTGGCGATTACCAGGGGTGGTGGAAAAATGGCGATTTTCGCGAAAACAAGATGGCCGCCGTACTTTGCCAAAATCGCCGTTTATGAATCCTTACGTCTCAAATTTGGCACACGTGCTCTGTTCGAGCCGGCGAATCAATCGGTGCCCCGTTCGAGTGGCTCCGGGCCCCAGTTTCCGACTTCCATACAACGTAAAATCCAACGGCCCGCGGAAACGGTGCGAGTTGGGTGGAGGGTCCCGGAACTAAAAATGATCACCACCCTGGGACGCTACCAGGGAGCTATAGTGGGTCGCTCGATTTTGGAATTTTTCCATTTTTGGCGCAAACATAAAAACGTAAATTTAGACGAGGTGGCGCAACGGAGAAATACACCAATGATGCATTCGTACTCGCCCAGCTCCCAGGATATCCAGAAAAATACGAAATCTTAAACTTTCCCTCATCTCTCGAAGACGGTCAACGGCCCGCGCAAACGGTAGCAGCTACATCTGGGGTGCTCGAACTAAACTTGTAGTAGACCTCGAGCAATTACCACAGATAGTGAAAAAAATTCAAAATGGCGGAAAAAATGGCCGCCGCCATACAAATGCTAAAACGGCCATCGCTGGTCCGATCGCGCTGAAACTTGGCACAGGGGCTTTAATCGAGCCTCACATTACGTTGGCATATTCATCATCGAGTTTCCATCGCTGGTTTCCGAGTTTCATACAACGCGAAATTCGACGGCTCTCCGAAACGGCGCCAGATAGGTGGGGGGTGTAGAACTAAAAAATGATAAGGAAGATGGGGCGCTACCAGGGCAATGGAGAAATTTCAAATTGGACGCAATTTTTTTTTCAAAAATGGCCAATTTTTCAAAGCAAGATGGTGGCGCCGGTTACTTTACGATCGGTCTGAAAATTGACTTCTATGCTCTAATCGGCCAGATTTACAAAACTACATACTCAGAATTTCTTTCCGACCCCCGGTTTCCATTTTCCATACATCACGAAATTCAATGGTTCTCTGAATCGGTGACAGGTAGGTCGGGGTCGCCGAAGTAAAAAATACTTCAAAACTTGGTCCGCTTCCAGGCATATAAATTTTTTTGTTAAAAAGCGAAATTTTTTTTTTCGAAAATTTTGTATGGAAATTTTCATAGTAGGAAGGGTAATTGAATAGCAACGGCAAAAGACGGCGCCGCGGGCTGCTTGCTGCCCGCGCACCGCGCAACCTCGAAGGTCGACAGCCTCCCGGAGTAGAAAATATTTATTAACTTTTGAACTACCGCACGAGCCAAGCGAGCGAAGCGAGCGAATCACGGCAGCGGCTGGCGTAAATATTCAAATTGGTAGCGAGGAGCGAAGCGACGAGCGAGTTAGGTTAACTTTTGAACTACCGCACTAGCCAAGCGAGCGAAGCGAGCCAGTCACGTCAGCGGCCGGCGTAAATATTCAAAGAAGTAGCGAGGAGCGAAGCGACGAGCGAGTTAGGTTAACTTTTAAACTGCTGCACTAGCCAAGCGAGCAAGTCACGTCCGCGGCCGGCGTAAATATTCAAAGAAGTAGCGAGGAGCGAAGCGACGAGCGAGTTAGGTTAACTTTTGAACTACCGCACTAGCCAAGCGAGCGAAGGTTAGCCAGTCACGTCAGCGGCCGGCGTAAATATTCAAAGAAGTAGCGAGGAGCGAAGCGACGAGCGAGTTAGGTTAACTTTTGAACTACCGCACTAGCCAAGCGAGCGAAGCGAGCCAGTCACGTCAGCGGCCGGCGTAAATATTCAAAGAAGTAGCGAGGAGCGAAGCGACGAGCGAGTTAGGTTAACTTTTGAACTACCGCACTAGCCAAGCGAGCGAAGGTTAGCCAGTCACGTCAGCGGCCGGCGTAAATATTCAAAGAAGTAGCGAGGAGCGAAGCGACGAGCGAGTTAGGTTAACTTTTGAACTACCGCACTAGCCAAGCGAGCGAAGCGAGCAATTCACGTCAGCGGCCGGCGTAAATATTCAAATAGGTAGCGAGGAGCGAAGCGACGAGCCAGTTAGGTTACTTTTGAACTACCGCACTAGCCAAGCGAGCGAAGCGAGCAAGTCACGTCAGCGGCCGGCGTAAATATTCAAATAGGTAGCGAGGAGCGAAGCGACGAGCGTGTTAAGTAAACTCTTTAACAGTTTATTATGAAAAGTCACTGCCCACTATCGATTAGACACCTCAAAATGATGAAATTCGGGGATCACGTTTCAAGAATTTAACCAATATTTGAATAAGTAATTTATAAACAGTTTCGACTGACTGTAGAATCGCTGTTAGCAGATGTAACAAATGGACAGGAAATTCAAATGCATTTTCAAATGACTGAAGATTTCTGCCCTGGGATGAGCCGCGAGCTGCTTGCAGCTCGCGCACCACGCACCCTCGAAGGTAGACAGCCCCCCGGAGTAGAAAATATTTGAATGGGAAATTTATAAGCACTTCCGATTGACTGTGGAATCGCTGTTAGCAGATATTAACAAATTGACGGGGAATTTTTATGCATATTCAACTGACTGAAGATTTCTGCCCTGGGATGCTTCGCGGGCTGCTTGCAGCCCGCGCACCACGTACCCTCGAAGGTGGGCAGCCTCTCGAAGTGGAAAATACTTGAATGGGGAATTTATAAGCATTACCGACTGAATGTAGAATCGCTGTTAGCAGATGTAACAAATGGACAGGAAATTCGAA
>CAJQZN010037800.1:0-17489 GCA_907164685.1 Colias eurytheme | reverse complement strand
GGAAAAATGTATTTTCTTTTGCTTATGTTTGACTTGTAAACAACATCTGTTTAGTGGTTTTCGCGTGAAAGAGTACCTACCTAACAAACATACACACTTATTTGTGTCTTTCATTTGACATTAGTTTTTTTTTCTTTATTCAGTGTATATTATCAGATTGAAAATGAAAATTACTGTATATATTTTTTTTTTAATAAAACTACTTACATTTATAAAAGTGGCTACAGTTAAGTTTGTGAATGGTCCAGCGGTAAATATAATTAATTTGGATAATTGTCCAACCAGGACATAAATACTTCTCTGTTTTGATGCGTTTTGTGACCACCATTTGCTTTCATACGGACCTGTTGCAAGGGCCATACTCTGAAAAATACAACAAATAAATAAAGTTAAAAAAAACTTAAAATCATGTTTTAATACGATAAAGTCATGAATTCATTATAATGTCACTTATCCTTGATGTGTGTACAAAGTTTGAATCTTTGTCCATTTACAGTGAGTATAGTCGATTCTAAACGAGTCTGCTACATAATATTGGCAGTTATATACAAACAGGTGAAGTTAATAATATCATATTAATAATTAAATATTACAACCAATAACCATCCATCATCATCATCATCAGCCCATATATACGTTCCCACTGCTGGGACACGGGCCTCCTATGAGGGTACAGGCCATAATCCACCACGCTGGCCAAATGCGTGTTGGCGGATGACACATGTCGTCGAACTTTTTAATTCTTCGACATGTCGGTTTCCTCACGATGTTTTCCTTCACCGTTCGAGCAGTGGTGATGTTACAACATGCGCAGATAAATTGAAAAATCAATTTATATCCTGCGCGCTCGCCTGGTCTCGAACCCCGGACTTATCGATTCGAAGTCCGAGGTCTCACCACTGAGCCACCACTGCTCTATAACCATCCACGGTGAAAAAAATAAAAATCATAGCTTTCCAAATTTTAAAGTTAACATTTTTTACCAAAATATTTACTTACAGCGTAATAAACATCGTTGCTATGCCAACAATAAAGAAACAGTTGAGATATACCAAATATGAGATATATTAATGTCATCATTTGTTGCATTTTATTTGTTTCCATCTGTAACATAAAAAATTGGTTGTCTGTAAAGTCGGTTTACTGACGATAGTTGAACGTGACAACGTCCGATTGTGCTTTGTCGCTCGTTCCGCGCTCTCGCTTCCACTTCAAGCCCATGGAACGCCTCAGAGCGAGGTAACGCCGCATGAGTCATGTTTTTTCATGCGTGCAGCCAGCTCTATCGAATTATAAGACGTTGTCACGTCAAAAAATAATTTAAAATTTTAAATCATAATTTAAAATTATATTTGAGTAGGTGCTTCATTTATACAAGGCGCTTTTACTGGCGTCTGACGCGCGCCGGTCAGTTTAAACCGAGACGAAAAATAAAATAAAACATCAATATTACAGTATAAATAATGTTATTTTAAAATATGATTTTTGTTTTTAATAATAACAATCTACACTGTTATTAAATATAAAAATCTTAATTTACCTACACATTTACTTACACACGACTTATTTTTGAGAAAGAAAATACTAATTATATTTTATACGATGCACTTTGTTTCCAATCAAGGGATAAAGTATTGTTTGTATGCCCTTTTTTACTATGCCCTTTGTTTCTAATTGATAGATAATTATTGTGTAAAAACCAATTAACAATTTCACACCTACCGCCACTGTCAGGATGGCCGAGCGGTCTAAGGCGCCAGACTCAAGGTAATCCTTGCCTGCTAAGCAGGTATGAGCTGTTCTGGTCCTCTCTGAGGGCGTGGGTTCGAATCCCACTTCTGACAAAACCTTTTTTTATTTTTTTTATATTTTTATATCATACCATTTTTGGAACAAAAGTACATTTTAATTTGTAATTTGGATTAGTGAAAATTGCGTTACAAATTTAAGCGAAAATTTGTAGGTAGGTTATAAGTACCTATGTATTTATGTTATACGATGAAGTTAATTAGATTTATAAGTATGCTTGTTTACATTCAAATGTTTTACTTAAGTATTTGTACATATTTTGAATTACAGGTTTTATAAACAGAATTCTTCCACAGACCTATGTAAGTATAATATATATAATTGTATAATTTTCAAAAGCTCTAATACTTATAGTGAATATTAATTTTAAATTATATTCAAATTTTACTATGAAATTGACTCTATAAGTAAGAAACAATTAATGAGCAAGGGTCGTTTTCAAAAAATGGATAAATACTTTTAACATACTAAGTATATTTTAAGTGAAACTTCTTTATAGGGGTTGGAAAAAAATTAAGTGTTACATTTTTTTTGTTACGCGTGACATTTTTCCGTTACGCGCCATCTTTTTCTTATCCCTACCACGCGTGATTCGACGTATTTCTGTAAAGTTGCATATAGTAAATTATTTTTTTAAAAATAATGTCATAAAAGTGTTTCACTTCTTACGTGTGTACACGCACACATTTTTATCTATTTATTTTTTAAAAACCATAAAATGTTAATAGAAACAATACCTACATTAGCTTTGATATTAGAAATTCAGGTTTAAGGCTACTCTTGCCAAATATAGTTTGATTTTATACTTGAGAAAATTACTAGAATACCCTTTTCATTAAATTTGATTCGCTCGTTTCGCTTTGTTATAATATTTACTTTAACATAATATGAATTGAATTAATGTAATTATTATCAAACTAGCTGTGCCGCGTGGTTTCGCTCCTGTTGGTCTTAGCGTGATGATATATAGCCTTCCTCGATAAATGGGCTATCTAACATCGAAATAGTTTTTCAAATCGGACCAGTAGTTCCCGAGATTAGCGCGTTCAAACAAACAAACAAACAAACTCTTCTGCTTTATAATATTAGTATAGATATAACCTATTTTATAGTATGTTTGTACAGGTTTTATTATTAAAATGTTACTGTTAGATGTAAGTAATTATCTATTTCTATATCATTCAGAAATTATTACTTCAAATTAGGTATATATTATTTTATTTTAAACCATAAGTTACGTACTTTTGCTCTGAAGTGAGTCTCTACATTTATGATTATTTTAGTTATTACACTTCATTTTTGGAGTGAAACATTTTTAGGCGCAAAAAATGAGTCGCGTCATGACAATACCGTTACGTCATGAATTACTTCATGTACGATCATGTACGGTGACGATGCCGAAGTCTCACTTCTGACACGTGTGCTCGGCACACTTTTTTTTATTATTAACATTTTAGATTATATTTGTATTTATCATACGCTCATAAAGTTTTCTAAACCTTTAGTTTTCTAACTTATTTAGGAGCAAAATAAATAAATCGCTTACGTTTATTTGATGAGCTGTAGCGCAGAGCATTACTGTGCAAATAAAAGTGTATAGCATCAGAATTGGTGAACTACAGGAGTTATATAGCCGACAGCATCTGTTACAGAAAAGTTATACTCATATGTAACAATATTGTTATTTTCCTTAGACAAACACTGCAATGAAATTTCTAGCTCTGGGTGTTTGCTTTTTGAATGTATGTAGGTGTAGTATGTGTGTGTTTTAATTTTTTAATATTCTATAGGTATGCCATTAACAGAACTGATGAAATAAGTAGTGGACTCGTTTTCAGATTAATAGTGTCGCTGGGTACCTATGACAAAAATATTCATTACGTTATATTCTATTTCTCATTTCAAAAAGACAATATTAATATAAAAATGTCATTAACCCATTGACCACCGTAAGCCCCGATCGGGGCGCGACACAATAGATTTTCTATTGTGTCTGTGATTCCGAGGACTGATGGATTAAATAAAGAGCAAGTAAGTTAAATTATAGTTAGTAAAAACCGAACACAAGATAATATTATTGTAAAACATCTTACCTTATCAACTCCACATGACGTCGGTGACACGTTTGAATTCTGTCCAAAACAATATCACCATCATCTACGTCAAATATTGTAGCACAATCAATTCTAATAGACTCCAATTCTAAACGAATAAATATCATAATAGATAAAGCGATCATATCATAAGAAGTAATCCAGGCGCAAGCTAATAAAGTACCAAAAGCTTGGATCACACAAGCAAAGAAGTAACCTGGCATTTTATGTTTGTCAAAAGGCACCCAGGAACTCACGACTTCCATGTAGTCTTCTGTCCCGTCTTTAGTATTCTCTCTATACTTCGGCGACAAAAGATACTTGAACGCTGGTTGGAATATAACTACAAAAGCAGTAGCGTAAGATAAAGCGCAGAACATATAGGTCACTTTCCGGCTATATCGAGTGAATTTCCTGACAGTTTCTTCTTGTTGCGGATCCTTTGAACGACGGTTTTCTAAATCAGCTCTAGTCACATATTCGCAAATATTCCGCCAGTCTTTCTGCCAGAAAATCAAAGACCATGCCTTGCAAATGTTGATTACGCCCTGCATGGAAAATTTTAGGTTCGTTAGTAGTAGGTTCAGGTCAGTTTTTACGTAGAAAATGTCAAGGAATTCGGTTGTTATGAAAATCGTTTCTAGGAGTTGAACGAGGATAGCAAAACATTTATTTCGAAAGCCATCTGGAAGCCAGAGGCCCCAAAAGGACAGGTATTTAATGATAGGTCCCAGGAAAGGCCTATTCGGATCCTCAAATTGTAGAAGAAGTGACGAAAACATTTTGAAGAATGTGCGAAATAATTAAAGTGAAATGTATTTTATACGAAACGTTTATAATTGTGTTAATTACTTCGCTAGTGATGTGCCAAATGTAAGTCAATTATAAGGCTCGGATTTTATGCCCAACATTTTGTCTATGAGCTCTGAGTGAAATTTAATTATTCGCGAAAACAAAATAAACACGAATTAAACACGTTAAAGTAAATCTGGAATGAACATTGAGTATCTTTTATAAGGCATGTTTAAAATGAACTTGACAGCAACGTTGTTTACACATTACATAAAATGTAGTATTTTTAAACCAGATGAAAATTTTCGAGATTTATCGTGTTATGACATAATTAAATAGCTCATTTGAACCCTTTAAATATTAAACTTATCACTACATAGTATTTAAAACAAAGATTCTCTGTTCCTATGTATGCTTAAATCTTTAATACGCAACGGATTTTGACGCGGTTTTTTTAATAGATAGAGTTATTCCAGAGCAATGTTTTAGACTTTTAGTACCTATATATAATTTATTAGGTTTTAGAGAAAGTGGGCGAAGCCGCAGGGGGAAAGCTAGTAAGTAATAAAAATTAACAATATGTCATCATCCATACCATTATCAAGACCATTTTTTTATCATCTTATTATCTACATTTTTACTTCGAATTAGTTTTTGTTCATATTAGTGTGGGTAAATCATCATGTACAACTTTCAACAGAAAGGCAAACGCTATATATCTATACTAATATTATAAAGCTGAAGAGTTTGTTTGTTTGTTTGAACGCGCTAATCTCGGGAACTACTGGTCCGATTTGAAAAATTCTTTCGGTGTTAGATAGCCCATTTATCGAGGAAGGTTATAGGCTATATATCATCACGCTACGACCAACAGGGGTGGAGCCACGGGGGTGAAACCGCGCGGAGCAGCTAGTATATAATATATTTTGTATATAGTAAAAGTAACGCTATTTTAAGCCCTTATTACAAACCACGTTTCCAGTTTAGTGCCAAAATACAAACGAATTATGTGGACTCAAACTCCGGTTTTCCACTGCATGCTTCCAAATTATTGTCAACCAGCAAAACGTTGCTTTATTTAGTACTAGCTTTCCGCCCGCGGCTTCGCCCGCGTTTTCAGAGAAAACCACGTTCCCGTAGGATTTCCGGATAAAACCTTGTCCTTTCTCGGGTATCAAAATATATCTATACCAAATTTCATGCAAATTGGTTCAGTAGTTCAGGCGTGATTGAGTAACAGACAGACAGACAGAGTTACTTTCATTTGCATTGCATTGCATTTATAATATTAGTATGGATTTCCTGCATACAATGTGTTCTTGCATCTCTTCAGTCAAAATTAATATTAAATTAGTTCGTAAGGTGTCATTCGGTGTATAGTCGTGAATAATAAAGTGAATTAATTGCAACAATGTAGTACTAGTTGTAATTATAAAACGATTATGAGTAATTGTAGAATTGTATGTTGGTTTTTAAGCTAGTTTTTTGGCGTGACGTTGTTTGCAAAATGCGTATTTTGCAGGATAAGATGTATTTAATTATGTAGCTACTAAAATGTTGCATTCATTCCAATTCATTTATCTGCTTCACTAATCACTAGATAGTATAAAACAAAGTCGCTTCTCTGTACCTATGTATGCTTAAATCTTTAAAACTACGCAACGGATTCTGAATCTGTTTTCTTAAGGTGATGAATTAATTTTTCTAACATTTACGGCCCTTTTTAAACCTTCGTAATTTTTATATTATTAAAGTTGTCGTGATGAAAATTCTTGACAAGAAAGTTCAATAGTAACACAATACGTCTACCGTTTTAGAAACATGATTCCATGATATTTTCTCGATAGAAAAAAAATGCAAAGTTCTCATTGTTATTCTTTTTTAATCTCTGGCATCTTCAAAATAACAAACGTAAAGTTACGACTTTTTGGATATTAACTATAAAATATACAACCTATACGTCTACCGATTTAGAATTTTGAAATATGCGATGGTTTTGAAATAAACAAGAAATACTTGAAATTAGCGCGCGACCAGCCAATATAGCGAGAGCCGCCCTGTACCTTCCTACCCCGATCGCTGCACGAGTCATTCCCGCTACGGCCGTCACACGGAGAACTTGTGTCGCTCGCGCAATCGTAACAAAGGGTGACAACACGATAAGACAAAATGAGACAAATGGGGACAATAAAGAAAATAAGAAGAAGAAACATAAAGGTTCGAGGAAAAAGAATGCTTACAATTGGAACAAATTAATGAAGTAAGTTGGTTTTCTTTTAAATTTGATGATGATTGTATTATAGACGATGTTTGATATGTACCCCTGTTTTAAGTACATAACGAGTGTGTAAGGTCTTTTCATTTATAGCATAGATAATCTTTTCAGAAATCCGGAATCCAGAAGGAAAATAAACCCACTGATTGTTCACAATGTGAACCCACTCCTTCGTAAGTGCCTTTATTCTGTCAAAAATGTATGTTATCAACGCTCTACTGGTTTTATCGCATGATTCCATTTTTAGCAAAAAGCAACAAAGTGCAAAGAAATAAAAAATCATGGTGAACTTAGTGGAAGTATGGTGGACATAATATGGAACAGGAGCTCATTGGAGTAGTATTATATTTAAAAAAAATACGAAAAAATTTCAAGAATTACATTTCTTAGTAGGTGGTAGATAAGTATGTTGTATAAAGAATTTGATGTTGATATTTATTTCATTTATACTTACTACACCTGTGCGGGAAATTGCTTAGTACTAAAACAGGTTTATATTCATATTTACATAGTAATGTGAGTTTTCATTTCGAAAAATTTTGTGTAAGTATATTAAATTAAGTTCCTGGGTGATCTGGAAACACAATTGGGCCCAGAAGATGGCGCTGTAGTCACTCCTCCTAATCACATGAACCGATTTGGATGAATATTTGTGTGCACATTTCATTGTTGTGGGATGATTGGTTGATTCGTTTTCACATTAGCTAATAATATTATGTATTTTTGTTGTAAACTTAATTTAATGTTTATAATACATTATTATTGTTATAAATAAGCCAGTGTTCGTCTCACATTGCTGTACCTGCCTACCTACCCTACCAGGGCCTAACTTTGTTCTGGCTATTTTATTTTGATTATTTGTAATGAATAATTACAATTATAATAGACTGCAAAAAATAAATACATGCGTCAATATATTTTGTGTTTTTTTAAAAACAATTTTTTTATTTAAAACAATATCATTCCGACCGCGGCTTTGCCCGCGTGGAATTAGGTTATATCGTGAATCCTGTTTTATCCCACAGAAGTGTTCAGTTCGGATAAAAAGTATCCTATGTGTAAATCCAGGCAATTAGCTATATTTTATCAAAATTGGTAATGTAGTCTTGACGTGATTAAGTAACAACTAACAAAAAAATATACAAATTAACATCCAAAGTTTCGCATCAGTTTTACTGTATTAGTGATATCTTCCACTCTTGACTTTGACTGAGAAGAATTAGGGTTTATAACTTCTTTCAGAAATAGTACCTTTCATTTCTGGGCATGATGTAATATCTACGTCGGCATCAAATTCTATCTAAATCAATTCAGTAGTCCGCGTTATTGAGTACCATTTCATTTTTTCAGAGTAACAATATTTTTTGTTATTTTAAAGATTGCCTGTACTATTTTGTAATAAAGTAAACATTACGAAATACAATGTAATAATATAAATAATAAATAAATAAATAAAATAAAATCCTTTATTGACAATAGAATACAACATTTTTAAATGCTGAAGTCTCATATATTTCTCATAATAATTATTAATAATGTCTAAGTAGTTGTTAAAAAGAAGATTATTTGTTTATAAGCAAAAAAATAAAACCAATAAATCAACAATTAAATAAATGTATAACAATATTATAACTGTATGACGACTCCATACATGTTTGTCCCGTG
Organism: Colias eurytheme; assembly: GCA_907164685.1. Lineage (NCBI taxonomy): Eukaryota > Metazoa > Arthropoda > Insecta > Lepidoptera > Pieridae > Colias > Colias eurytheme. The sequence goes on along the minus strand of CAJQZN010037800.1, from coordinate 8,855 downwards.
TCGGCCAGCGGCAGCGCGGCGAGTTTGCAAGAATTACTTCGCGCACACCCGCGTTCGCGATAGCGAGCTATTAGACTCCGCCCGCCAAGCAGTGGATTTTTTTTTGTGTATCGTCTTAATAGATACAGTGATTCAAGAGGAAGGTTTTAGGATACATTTTATTAGGTTTTAGACAAAGCGGGCGAAGCCGCGGGTGGAAAACTAGTTTATTAAATAAGCAAATAATAGGACATTCAAAAATTATATTCAATTTAAGCCTAAATATACAGTTAAAATAATAAATAAACACTTAGTATGATATCAAAACAACTGAAGACAAATATTATATCTAATGACGAGACTAATAAAAGCGTGTTAAAACATACAAGTTTTATTTTAAAACAGTCACAAAAACGTTAATAAAGTCGTTATCCCAAAAAGGTTCATAATGAAATATTTGGACGTGTTTAAAAGCAAATAGAAATGGGTCACAGGGGTTTGCAGGCACCGGATATTTTAACTGAAAAGTGGAATTGTTAAGAGCCCTGTACTGTACAGTTCTTGGAATAGGGTGACTATTAATGTTGGGATTACGGGAAATAAATACTTAAAAATAAATTACTTTATCGAGAGTAAAATTTCAAGGTCGCGTCATGGGAAAACCGTCACGTCATGGAGTTAAGCGATGATGTTGGTATCTTTGAATTTTTAAGAAGTTTAACTGCTGAGTTCTGACACGTGATCGGCACAATCAATTATTTTCAATTTCAATTCATACTGAAAAAAAAATTGATTGTGCCAAGCACGTGTCAGAACAGTCTATTCAACAGTTTATTTACCTTTGCGGCATCGCTTTGTCTAAAATTTAACAAATTGTATATCTACTTCCTTCGAAAACAACTCTATCTATAAACGAAACCGTATTAAAATCAAGCTTTAAAGATAAAAATACATAGAGACAGATAGACATTGTCACACTATAAAGTAATGCGAAAATGACTGAATTACATCACTTTTATATTAAATAAATTGGTTGAATATAATTGCTTTAAAAGAAAATGGAACATAAATTTATAAAATTAATAATTGAGTTCAAGGCGAAAATGTCTGGATTATGTTGAAATCGGTTGAAATAATTGACTGTTAAAGAAAATGGAAAATGAATTTATTTTCAATAGTGACTGTGTACGTTTAATGTATTTAAATCGATTGATTACATTAGTGATTGTGCGAAAAATTTAATTAAAAAGCTTTACAAAATGCTTCGAATTAAAAATAATATTGGAAATTGTGCAAAAATGATAAAAAATGTTGTGTGGTTTTATGAAACCACGGTAAAAGTTCGAACGGTTCCGAACACTGCTTTGTGTGGCGCATGTCGCGTGACGGTCGGCTGCCGAGTAGGTATACCTACTCGGCAGCCGCGATACACGTGACATGCGCTACACAGACCAAAAAGTTTGAGACGATGTAATAAAAGTTTCACTTTAATATATTTTAAAATATGTTTTATATTGCGTTGATAGGGAAATTACCTTTTTTTATTTTTCATAAGCAGTTTTATGTACGTATCAAATACGGATCTATCAAAATGTAGGAATATAGAAATATACTGTCATTAAAAAAATAAAAAAGCAAGCACGTTTTCAAAGAAACATCCGCAGGGTAAGAACCCGCAGTATAGAAGAAACCTTTAGGATTTCCGGGATAAAAGTATGTGTAAAGTATGTTCTAGGTCTTCAGCTACCTACCTACCAAATTTCATTATAATCGGTTCAGAAGTATTAGTAGGATTAATATTTATTACTGCATATGCACCCTACTCCGTTATCCTACGAAAGTTTCAGAGAGACAATCTCTAAGAATTTCCCTCCAAATACTTACGCTCATAATTACGTGGTTTGCGAAGTGGGGACACAGTTATGTATTTTATTTTGTTTACACGTATTCACTGAATAAAGAGATAAATAATAGGCAAAACGTAGTAAACGTACCTTCTATTTATCTGTTTATGTAGGTGCTTGAAATTAAGTGATTATATTTGACGTGATACTCGAGAAATTAATAAAGAATAAAAAAAAATATGATCACGAGGTAGGATTCGAACCCGCTTCTTTCTGACATTATTCATATAGATTATTATTGTTTGTAGGCTTTTCGCATGTTTTATAGCTTATACATAGGGATGTATTTATGATATTTAGTTTAGTATACCTATATCTTACCTAGGTATACTAGATAATGAATCCAACCATCTTTCCATTTAAAAGTTCCAAATTAACACGTCATCTATACTAATATTATAAAGCTGAAGATTTTGTTTGTTTGAACGCGCTGATCTCAGGAACTACTAGTCCGATTTGAAAAATTCTTTCAGCGTTAGATAGCCCATTTATCGAGGAAGGCTATAGGCTATACAGGGTGTACCAAAAAGTAGTGATGAACGGAAGCTGAGAGGTAGAGGACCTAGAGGGCTATCCGAATCACCCCCATGTATGTAATGCAATTTTTCGTATTTTCGGAGTTATGACGTTTTTTTCAATTTTTCACCTATCGCCGAGTACGATGATATTTTCACTCATGCTGACGTCAATGATTGCGGAAGATGCTTGATTTTTTTTGTGTGCTAAGCTGAAAGATAGGCCAATTCAGTATGGTAACATTTACTATCGCTAGATCTTTGAATGGAATAAAAAAAGAATTAAATGGCAAGAAAGATAAAATTACCCAGTATGTTCACCACTTCAAGGGCCCGTAAAAAAATAAAATCACATAAAAAAAGTTTTCCGTTTGACTTTTAAAAACTTGCTCTATCTATCAGATAGCTACCCTGAAAATTTCACTTACTTATTCAGAAGGCTTCAATAGAAAAATTTAAATCTAAATGTGGTAAGTGCAAAAATTGAATTAACATGATGATCATTAAAACCAATAAATAGGTGTTTAATTACCAGAAATTTTTAAAATAACCCCGCTGTTGCTCAATGCAAGTGCGACATCACCGTAAAAAGTTGTATTTTAAATGTCTGAATGCCCTTTTATCATTTTTAATGGTTTCTTCTGCTACTATGAATTTCCGGGTTATTTCGTCCAAATTGTGGCATTCTCTCAAGTAGCCGAGGTCTTTTTAGTATTCCCATTGAAACAAATCAATGGGGTTTAGGTCGAGGGACCGTAGAGGCCAGGCTTTAAGGCAGGCGTCACCGGCGCATGCGCAGGCTGCAACGACCAATCCATCTTTCAGGGTATCTTTGCCCTTTAGCCTGGCCTGCACGGTCTCCGGACATAAACCCTATTGATTTTTTTCCGTGGGGATACTACAAAGACGAGAGACTGCCACAATTTGGACGAAATAACCCGGAAATTCATAGTAGCAGAAGAAACCATTAAAAATGATAAAAGGGCATTCAGACATTTAAAAGACAACTTTTTACGGTGATGTCGCACTTGCATTGAGCAACAGCGGGGTTATTTTAAAAATTTCTGGTAAATAAACACCTATTTATTGGTTTTAATGATCATCATGTTAATTCAATTTTTGCACTTACCACATTTAGATTTAAATTTTTCGATTGAAGCCTTCTGAATAATAAAATGAAATTTTCAGGGTAGCTATCTGATAGATAGAGCAAGTTTTTTAAAAGTCAAACGGAAAACTTTTTTATGTGATTTTATTTTTTTACGGGCCCTTGAAGTGGTGAACATACTGGATAATTTTATCTTTCTTGTCATTTAATTCTTTTTTTTATTCCATTCAAAGATCTAACGATAGTAAATGTTACCATACTGAATTGGCCTATCTTTCAGCTTAGCACACAAAAAAAATCAAGCATCTTCCGCAATCATTGACGTCAGCATGAGTGAAAATATCATCGTACTCGGCGATAGGTGAAAAATTGAAAAAAACGTCATAACTCCGAAAATACGAAAAATCGCATAACATACATGGGGGTGATTCGGATAGCCCTCTAGGTCCTCTACCTCTCAGCTTCCGTTCATCACTACTTCTTGGTACACCCTGTATATCATCACGCTAAGACCAACAGGAGCGGAGCCACGCATGTGAAACCGCGAAGCGCAGCTAGTTGTTAAATATTTAAAAGATTGATCGCACACTTGAAACGTAACTATACGTAAGTAGTTATTTTGGTAGTTTTTACAAAGATTAATTCTTTCCAAACGTACTAAATAACTATTTAAACAAAGGCAACAAAGCATAAACAAAAGAACGTTGATCACTGTGACTTTCATAAATTTAGAAGCGGACCAAACATTATCGCTGCGAATAAATCGGTTGCATTGGCTCGCTTCCAGTCTGGTTTTGGCCTTAAATGTTAAGCGGAATGTCCGGCTTTTTTAGTTTTAATGATATAATATCTATAAAATGAAGTTCTGTAACCCTTAATTTATAATATAGGTGCTGCTAGTAATTTATATTATGACTAGCAGTCCGCCCCGGCTTCACCCGTGTTACGCATACCTATAGCACTCAGTGACCACTTAATTAACAGTGAAATAGTTTTTCAAGTCGGTCTTCGTAATTCCTGAAACAAGCGCGTTCAAACAAACGAACTTTTCAGCTTTATATTTTTAGTAGAGACTAGCTGTGCCCGCGACTTCGTCCGCGTGGAATAGTGACTGCATAGTAGGTGACTACTTAACTTTTATTGAATAAACACGTACTACCATAAATAATTAAAAGAACTGTTAGTAAAATTTATTACTAAACTGAGCTAAAAAATAAAAAATAAATGCCTAGTTAATTTTCTACGTAAAATTTATTTTAAATTATGTCATATTATTTTTAGGCACCAGGAGGGAAGGGAGCAAATTTATTTTTCTTCCTTCCTTGTATGGATGTTTTTGACAATATATTATCATGCAGCAACTGAGCGCCGAGACAAACTTCAAAACACAAAGGAATAGAATCCGCTATCGATACTAATTGACATAAGCGTATGATGTTTTGCTAAGGATTTGTTCACTCTACCAACGACGACGACGACCACGAACAAAATTTTCATCCAGTCGCAATTTAACAAAATTGTGCAAAATACAATTAGAATAAAATATTAAAATTTCCTGTCGTTCTGGTGCTTGGAATTTTTTTTTGAGATAAATGAATGAAAAAATAGATTTTTCGTAGAAACGGTAAAATTATCTATAAAAAACTTCAAATACATTGTTTTCTAGGAGCCACCGTTACTACGAAAAATCTATTGTTTCATTCGTTGATCTCAAAAATAAAAATTCCAATCACCAGAACGACAGGAAATTTTAATAATTTATTTTTAATTGTGTTTAGCACAATTTTGTTAAATTACGACTGGATGAAAATTTTGTTCGTGGTCGTCGTCGTCGTTGGTAAGGTGAACAAATCCTTAGCAAAATATCATACGCTTATGACAATAATTAGTATCGATAGCGGATTCTATTCCTTTGCGTTTTGACGTTTGTCTCAGCGCTCAGATCTTTCCTGTCTCACGCCTGTAGTAACTAAACCGTTTAGACCGTGCAATAAAAGTTAAATTAAAAAAAAAACTAACGCAACGAAGAAAAGTGCATAGAAAAAGGAATAAATAATTTAACAAACTTCCCGAAGATCTTTAAAAATAAATACCATTTTAAATATTTATAAAAATAAAAATGTTGTGTGGTTTTATGAAACCACGGTAAAAGTGAAACTTAGGCACAAAATTATCGTATTTGTACGATAATAACACGGTTCCGAACACTGCTTTATACCTACTCGGCAGCCGACCGTCACGCGACATGCGCTACACAGACCAAAAAGTTTGAGGCGATGTAATAAAAGTTTCACTTTAAAAAAACAAAGTTATCGGGGCTGCATCATTATCATATCATATACAATTACATTTTTTTTATAATGGTACTTAATTTTAAAGATCGTCGGGAAGTTTGTAAAATTATTATTTATTCCTTTTCCTTCGTTGCGTTGGGTTTTTCTTTTTAATTTTTAAATTTTTAACTTCGGTTTCTTATTTTCATGTGATATTTTCAAGTGAGTTTTTGACCTCTACCTCCATATAAGAAAGAAAAAGAAAGAAAGAAAAGAAATTTATTGCCAAAAAAAAACACAGCCAAACACATTATAAAATTTATCTTACAACTTACAATCAGGCAAACGGAGACAGCCTCAGCAAAATGCTGCACAAAAGCAGCGCTGATTTTCAGGCTGTACCGGCGATTGCGGTTAGATTACATTCCTACATCATATTGATATCTATAAGTTTGTTGCTCCTTGACATCTTTTAAGTTGGGCCGTAACCGTGCACAAATTGTAATGGATCACAGTGGCAAAAGAAGTGCTATCTTTAGGAAAAAAAAAATTGCCAAGAGCCAGGCCTATGTGGCTTTGAGTAGAATTCAAAATTTCCAGGGTGTGGCTATCCTCCCGCTCCCATATCCCCCTCTTCTTTCACAGACTTTCAACCCTTCTCTTTCCACACCTAGTAAATGGCAGAACCGATTTTGATGTAAACCATATTATCTAATTATACCTATATGTATTATGTACACGTCATATCCTGTCGTTTGATGCTCCATTTGGTTTATTTATCTAACCACTGTCACCCCTAAATGTAATAAACGGATGAACCGATTTCGATAAAACACGTTGCTCTTTTATATTTTGATATGCCGCTTGAGTATATTATTTGATCACATTCGATTACTGTTCATTCCCACTTTTACCGCTGTAATCTAATAAATGGATAATCCGAATTGGATAAAAATATAACTAATATTTTTTCCCACATTCCCACTTTTACCTCTATATACCTAGGTATAATAAATGGATGAACCGATTTTGATACACTTTATCTAAGAACCAGCGTCGGAAAATATGCTGCCTAACACGCATCTAATTCGTATTACCTGTTAGCGAGCTACGGTGGCACAAACAGACACACATAGCGGTCAAACACTTATCACCCATCTTTTTGCGTCGGGGGTTAAAAATATAATACGACATAATTTAAAGGACATTTTATGTATAAAATTTACCTAGAAGTAAGCATAATTCTAATTTGACCCCTCCCCCTACTACCTCAGCTTACCCCCCCACCCTTGGGGACTTTCGATATGATCACCTGGACATTTATAAGGAAAAACTGTAGCGTATAACAGATAACTTACGTTTTATCGTACACTGTATAGTGTACAATAGAATGCCTTAGCAAATGTTCGCCGTGAATACTTAAATGGTCATAACTTTTTTATTTACGAACCGATTAACATGAAATAAACACTAAATGTTAAATGAAGATTACCACAATATATTAATGAAAATCGCATCTAAATCGAATAAGCCGTTTCTGAGATTAGCGTGCACAAACATACAGACAAACAGACAAAACAATTTTTAACTACAGTTTTGGGTTCGGGATCGATTTAATAATAACCCCTGCTATTTTTTTTTACATATTTTTATTGTACAGACATCACTTTTCTAGAATGTTATTATATGTATTGATTGACCACGAGCAAGGTTACTAATTTCCACTACATCCTCACGCAAATCGTCAATTTTTATGAACATTGAATCTGTAAATAAAAAAAAAATCAAAAGATAAGTACCTAATTTTATTAAAAAGCTACAAACAAATAAAGTTTTATCAAGAACTAAAGTGACCTTCTTTGGGCGTATAATATAGTCTTGTAAAAGTTATACCTATTACCTACATAAAAATAAAATTTCATCATTTTCTTATTTTGTCATAACTTTAACTAATTAAAAACATGAGTATAACTATATAATTATAATAAACAATAAATATAAAAGCTACAACTTACCTTTTGTGGGAACGCAAGAAGGCGAAAATTAAAAAATAGCCGAAGATTTTTAAAAATGTAACCAATGAACACAATCACTGTTATCTACTATTACCCAAAGAGAATACAAATACTACGTCTATTACCTATATAACTGTACGTAACGTTTACTGTAATGGTGTCTTGTTTGACATCAAATAATAAACATCTACCCTCACTTATAAAAATTTAGTATATTCACATGAAATATAAGCGCACCTGAAATGGACTCTGGGAAGATATGAATTATTTATTTAACTTTAAAAAAAAAAACAACCTCACCAACATCATAATTCATAATATTTAAATTATGAATTTCCAAGGAGCGTTAATATTATGTAAATTGATTTAATTTTAATGAAATCTCATAGATGGCGCTGTTTTAAATTTGTCTTTATACTACTAAGATTCATTATACTGTTTCTCTGCCAAAATTACTTAAATGATGTAGTTTTTATAGTGTAAAGGTAGACAATAGCATGGCTTACTCAAAAACAACATTTAAACATGAGTCTTTATATTGTACGCTGTCGTAGTACACGGAATACGTAAGAAAAATAAAGGTTCACAGCTCCTCCCCCGAAGGTGATAGCATGATAATATGTATATAACAGCCTGACCCGACCTGTTAGTAATATTCATGCAAAATTTGAAGTAAATCCGTGCAGTACTTTCTGAGATTAGCCTGGACAAACATACAGACAAACAGACAAACAGACAAACCGACAAACAGACAAACAGACAAAAATTCTAAAAACTATGTTTTTGGCTTCTATATCGATTATAGATCATGGATTATGTATTCTTTTAAAATAATATTCAATGTACAGTTTTGACTTTCCTACGATTTTATTATATGTATAGATATGATGAGACTCGTGTACCTACATCTCTTGTAAAATCGATCTAGTAGTTCCTGATATTAGTACATTCAAACAAACAAAATCTTCAGTTTATTGTTATTACAATACATAGGTATCAGGGTGCTCATTGCTCGTGTCCCTTCGTCCAGCATACTCACCACAACTCACCATGGAATCCTG
>CAJQZN010037799.1:0-21263 GCA_907164685.1 Colias eurytheme | reverse complement strand
ATCATGTGAAAATAATAATTAAAAAACAAAAGCAACGCAGCATGCCCCATTTTTTTAATTTATTATTTTCAAATTTGTCAACGTAATTTAGAACCACCCTGTATATTACCTGTTATGTATTGTATTGCATTGGCTCAAAAATCTACCGAAATCCACCACAAGTTTCTCGTGCCAGGTCACACTCATTTTATTAGAGTGTGACGGTGATCATGCGTTGATAGAAAGATTTGTTAAAGAGTACAACCCGAATATTGCAGTTGAATGTTATAAAAATGACAAGCAAAAATTTCTCGGTGAAATTTATGACACAAACCGAATTTTATGGTTTTTCGAAACTACTAAGAATTTTGTCAAAAAAAAATTGACATTTCAAAACAATCTTTTGCTTGGAAAAGTATTTTCTGGCTAAAATTTGAAAAAAAATCAGCGGAAGTAAGTTTTAAGTATTCATTGGAGAAATCTTTGAAAAGCCTTTTAGGACATTTTCAATGAAAAGAAGAGGAAGGCAAAGTATATTTTGTTTAGAAACATTACTCCCTGAACAGGCATATGTCGGAGGATTGGCGATTGATCCATTAAATCTTTAACCAAAAAGTTTAAAGATTTAATGGATCTTATGCAATTCATTGATCCAGTATATCGCGATTTCTATTCTAATTTAAACCAATCAGCTTCTGTTTTGGAAAACTACTCAGATAGCGAAGAAAATTATGATTAGTATCCAAATGAGTGATTCTTTTGTTTTGATATTTATTTGATATGTGCCTTTATTTAAATTTTTCGTTGCATGTACACTCCTGTTAAGTCCATACTTTTATTAAAATTAGCCATAAGAGTGATTCCATTGTGAAATTAACTTATAAATAAAGAAATATAACAAAAATAACGTAAAATTGTTTTAATTAAATGAATAGCAATGAAATAATCATTATTTTTATTTTGCTCATTTTGAGATAAGTCCATTCCACTGCAATATTTTTTTTTTGGTTATAATCTGATAAGTCACATTATTCGCTAAACTACTGCGTCAATTTTGTAAACTGTACAAGCAAAAAAAGGGTTAATATATGATATTTCATTATAATATGACATAATTCATTTATATCTTATATCCGATTTTTAGCAGCCAATAATACATCAATAATATGTTAAATTGCTTCTCCTGAAAATTTAACTTTTTGGAGTTAACAGGTGTCTCCCAGATACCACAGATATACTTTACTGGGATGGATGTAATGTAAACTATTTTTAAATTAAATACTTCAAAAATCACCAAAATTGTCTACCTAAATATTTCCCGCCGTAAACAGACTAGTGTAACTACAATTTTCTAAATCATTGTGAAAAAAAGAAAAAACGTACAGAAATAGAGCAAGTCCTTCACAAACCAATATTGTTTTTTAATCGGTTTAGGATTGGAGGAGAAAACCGGGAAATACGAGAGCTCGACTATTTTATCTAGCTAGGGAGGGGGAGGGGGGAGCAGCTAAGGTGCATTTGTCCCTATCGCACAGTTTTCGGGGTGTTCGGAGAAGGGAGGGAGCTAAAATCAAATACCTAATTTTGAAAAGTAGCGCCGGTATCAATTCGTCTTAAGTACCTAATTAAAATTCGAGATCCAATGTCCCCTACTTGTCGCTGAAATCAACACTGCTATGTATGTACTAGGGATGTAACGATACATGATTTTGCCGATACGATACCGATACCGATATTTGTAATAAAATATCGGCGATACCGATATCGATGGCTTGGTAGAAAAATAAATAGTGAATTATGCATCAAAGTTACCAACATTTAACAGAGACTCAACTGTAAATCGTATTCTTTTAAATAACAATGGCAAATAAAAAAAAAAAGGAAAACCATTTATTTTAGTACTATTATTTTACAAAGTCAGTTAAACTTTAAGTTATACACATACAATCAATACCTAATAAAAGTTTACTATTGGTAGAGTTTTTTCAGAAAACAAAGTGCGCACGCGCGGGCGGCCTCCCGCATCGTTCATTGGGCGCGGTTTTTTGAATTGTTTGATATCGGTTGTTTTATAATCGGCGATACCGATATATCGGCTTGACGATTATATCGGCCGATATATCGGTATCGTTACATCCCTAGTATGTACCTAACTATGTATACCTACAAGATATGTGTAACTATTTTCTACCGCGACTGGCTACAATATTGTTGAAGTTATCCATTTTTTTTGCTTGTATTTTTATGCAAAATTGCAAGCTCCATTTTTTGCTCGTAAAAATTGACGATCATTGTTTATTCCAGTAACTAGGTATGTAGTTAAATAATAAATTGTCCCATGTTCTTAATTAATTAACAGGATTCTTAATTAATAGCATTCATATATTAGGTATGTAATTCTAAATGTGTACCTTTTTTAACGACTTATTATTTCTGGCATAATCTTGAAAATATACTCGCCATCTTTGGATGCTCCCCCCACTCTCCCATGCAACTATTTCACTGTACGAACTATTGAAACGTAAACAATGGACTATTGTTAATTATTTAGAATAATAATTTAAAAAATATATTCATGAGTTCTCAATCTTTAGTGGTTTAAAGTTAACTCAAAAATGGAGCATTTTCGTAAATTTTCTAAAAAATCTTAGAGAAAGTGTAAGAAATGTTATAGTATGCTATATATTCGTGATCTACTCAATAAGCTCTTTCATTTGATACCCCACGCGGCATGTTTTGGAAATGTTTATTTTTTTCTTTGTTTGCCATATTTAATTACCGGGATGCGGGGAAGGGGACCACAAAACTGGTTGGCAACATCTGTCTATAGGATGTCTGGGATCTATACAATACCTATATATCAGAAGTCAGATTTAGGTCCGCTATTTTTGCAAACGAAACTCCACTGAGAGTCTTGTCTACATATTATCATTGTAAACCCCGTTGGTTACTAAATTAATATTATAGGTTTGGACTGGTTTGAGTCTGCGAGTTGAACGGCTGCGCTGGAGTCTCGCCGCGTCTTTCCATTCTATACAAGGCCAGCACGCAACGGTGTGAACTGTGAAACTAATCAGTAATCACGTATAGATTGGAAATAACTTTTTTACAAAGTTCTTCCAATCTATACAATAGCATTACGCAAATACTCGAGTATACTTTGTAGTGAAGTAAGAATAGCGATCCAAAACGTACAGCTGCAGCGCCATTATGCATGGGGACTAATAGTGTATGTGTTCCGAAATCCCGAAACACAATCTCTTCGCGGAACTGGTTTATTTATTTATTTTTGGTTTGGCAAAAGCCATCAGGCAATTATTCAAATACATTTGGATTTCACCCTTTGACTTCAGTCAAGCAGCAGCAGTCAGCAGCAGTCTCGGGCGCCTCAGCTAGACGACTGACGAAAAGGCCGAAATATTACATTTATTTGGGCTTTGAAAAAGTCATTATGCCAAGCCGGACGCGCCGCGGCCGAGTCGTGAGCCGCGCACCAAACGAACGATTTTCTTGTGAACTAGTTGCCAGTGATTAACTGATTATCGCTAATTTTTATATGTGAATATGAATTAGCGATAATCAGTTAACTACCTAGAAAATAGAGGACCACATAGGGTAGACCATATTTTATATTCCGAAAATATGAGGTCAACCTGTGGGTCAACCATATAGGGTAGATCACAGATTCCAGAAACCGATGTGGATTTAGAAATTTCTTGCGGCGTCAAATGTGTAATGAAACGGAAAAGTTTTATAAAGAAAATTCTATATCTTTTGATACTGTGGGGGTAGATCGTATTTTTTATGTCGAGATAGGTGCCCATAGGCTAGCCGCACACACAAAATAATATTGACAATAAAGTACGTATTGTCAATATTATTGTGTGTGTGCGGCCTGTATTGCGGTATTGTTCAATATTATTGTGGATTATCCAGAAATTCAGATTTTGTCACGTCAATATCGGGGGGAGGCAGGGGTATTGACAATAATATTGACGTGTGCGGGCGCACGGCAATATTTTAGTTGAGAAAAAGATTTCAAGGCAGGCGGACGTTCGTGTTTTTTGTTCAAAATGGAGGACGAAAACAGTATCCAAAGCGAAAATAATGTTAATATTTTTGATGATAGCAGTCTCACGGAAAAACACTATTTGTCAGTGTTTATTAAAACATGGGAAACTTATCCAGAATTATGGAATACATCCTGCAAATCATATCGCGAAAAATAATGCGCTTGATAAGTTGCTCGATATTTATAAATAAATCAAACCAAATAAGAAAAGAGAGAAGAGAAGACGTAAAGAAGAAAATTAATTCTTATACGAACAAATTTTCGGAAAGAATTAAAGATTTAATTCAATTGAATTTTGAATGAATTAATTAATAATTAATTTAATTTAATTAATTTAATTATTGTTTAATTTAATTAATTAAATTAAATTAAATTATTAATTTTTTTCTCATCCAGTCCTTAATCCATCGTTTCTTTCTTGATTGCTTTTTTTAGATAGTAAAATTAATGCAATAATCAATGCAACGATTTTTTTCTTTCTATTCATTATGTTATACGTGCGCACGTAATCTAGCTGCGGAACGACTGAGTCAGATTTTACCATGAAAAATTGCCAATAATATTGCGTAGTGTGCGGGGACCATATATTGATGAAGATTTTTGACAATCTTGCATTGACAATATTATTTTGTGTGTGCGGCTAGCCATAGAGAATCAAGTTCAAGCTTATTCCGTTCCCATACCTAACTATATACTGACGACCCACCTGCTTTCCATTGCACCTTTAGCGATGATTTTTTATAGAGCACCTGTATTAATTTAGTAAGAGATCACTGCGGTCTGCGTTGTTGTGCTTTTATTTTATGTATTATTGCTACCTATATGTACTTGTTTGTAATAGTGTTAAATATGTTATAGGAAGACGAATTAAGTACCTACGTTTTTAACCTTTTGAACGCCAATGACATCTATAGATGTCATGCGCAATCGTGCCCTGTGCGCCAACGACACCTATACATGCCAAGAAACAGATCATAGATAAATACAAAATAAACATATTAAACCTTTACTTTTACGTGTTTTATTTATACAGTTTATGAACTGAATCCCCAGTTATTACATAATTGTACACAGTAAACAAAATTGCCAAGTAGTTATTCAAATATTTGATGACAAAAAATAACTTAATTAATGGCTAAAAAAGCATGTTCTCTCGCGCCAATGACATGTATACGTGCCTACTAGTGATGTAGTGTAATATTCAAGTAACTTCATTAAAATTTCAGCGAAATTACTCTAATTCGCTTAATTTTTGTAATAACTACAAAAAAAATATATAAGCTTAGTCACTGAGAAAAAAGGTAAATACTACATTCTTTGGTATAATACCATATACCAATTTATTACCTAATAAGTCTAATCAGTGCCTTTATTAGAATATTCTTATGATACAAATTGTCGCTATGTCATATCAAAAAATGGTAATTGACCTAAATAGGTACCTACATATAATTAGTAATTGTAATAACTCAAGTATTAAACTAAATGATTGGAAAATAAATATGTAGTTTTAATGCCATTCCCTTTATTTAAAGGTAATAGTTGTTTTGATATTTACAAATAAACACTCCACAATAATACCTATAGTTCATATAAACTTAATAAATAAACTCGATAAGTTATAATAATATACAGCTACACATCCCTAATCAGAAGCGAGAGATTATAAAAAAAAGGATGGTTGCCCGCGCCATTGGCATGTATATGTCACGGCTAAAGGTAGGTGAGAACATAAACTTAAGATTAGCCGGCTAAACTTAGGTTTATTTTCGACGAGGTGTTAATGTTAGTTTGTTCTATCTTTAGCCGGCTAAACTTAAGTGTAACCGCAGGCCCGTGGCTAAAAATGTCGGGGTGGGTAGATTTGGTTAGCTCCGGGCCGGTGGAGGGCTTGAGGGGCCCGCACAGTGCCAGAAAACACTCGCCCTGTTCCTTACATGTATTATAGTAACCAAATCTACCCACCCCGACTCAGGGCAGAAAGCTGGTGGCTAGGTTAGGTTAGGTTAGAACTCTTAAGACCCGCACGAGCCGAGCGAGCGCAGCGAGCGTGCTGCGGCAGCAGCCGGCGAAGTGCCAGAAAACACTCGCCCTGTTCCTTACATGTATTATAGTAACCAAATCTACCCACCCCGACATTTTTAGCCACGGGCCTGCGGTTACACTTAAGTTTAGCCGGCTAAAGATAGAACAAACTAACATTAACACCTCGTTGAAAATAAACCTAAGTTTAGCCGGCTAATCTTAAGTTTATGTTCTCACCTACCTTTAGCCGTAACATATATGTACATGCCAATGGGGCGTAACTGATAGAGAATAGTGCTGTAACTTGCTGCAATTTTATATGTATTTTTGTATCTCAAAAGGTTGATTTTTTTTGTTGATAGTTGCTATAAATGTGGTCTTAAGTTTTTACAGTAGGAGATGAGGTTAAATAAATATTATTTTTGTGTTATAAGCTGTTTATTCAAATATTCAGACGTGAATTATTATGTTTATCGATAACATTTTGGAATCCCTACTATTTTCAAGGTTATCTCATTGAATTTGTGGCTTGGCGTGGAGGGCACGGCGATGCGTTTTTGCTCTGGCGGTCAAAAGGTTAATGAAAACTTTTAATTAACTAGAATACAACAACAAATGCAGTTAACGTCACTTGTTCTATGATAGAGCAAAATAATATGTTATCTATATAATATTTACCTAGTTATATGTAGTAATTTTATGGTCGTGAAGATGTTTTAACAAAGAAATGAACAAAGCATATCAAATTATTTTTAATAGACCTTTTAATTTCCAAGATTAATCAGGTATTCAGGTAAGAAGTGGAATTACTTGTAAATATAATGATTTAAATATACATTATTTAAATAATCTGAATATCGGTTACTATACTTATACATAGTTAGTATATTATACCTTAGTAAGTACGAACTCATTTAACATTATTATTTATTTTTGTAATTTTATAAAACAAAATTAAATAGGGTGTGAAGTACCTAGTTTACTACTAGTTGTTAAATTTGACTTGTATGTATGTATATTGTATATTCCCGATGGTAATTTTTTTTTATAATAATAATAATAATAAATTCTTTATTTCAGAACAATTTAGTCCCATAATTTACATGTATACAATTTTAATAATTTTAATACAATAAAAACATAAAGCCATTACTTAATTATCTCATAATAATTGAGATCCAAGTTTTATACAAACTACTAGTTATATTTCTGTCAGCCAGACTGCGTACAATTGAATTTTTTTATTGCAGTGTGTCTGTGGTCAATAGGAGAAAAACTTTTTATATGCTTTTGCAGCGTAGGTACCAATACCATAAGAAATATTTCTTGTCATTGCGATAGGAGGCGAAGCGTACTGGCTTAAAAAATGAATTGTTATATGACTAAAAAGCGATTTTTTTATGTGATCCTATTATGCTCAGTGTTTTGAATGTCTCCTTTCTATAAAAATTCCGTAAATTATTATCCTGCTCTGAAATTTCGTTTTGTACCTACTGCGACACGTTCGCAGCAGACTAATTACAAGACATCCCTATTGGGAAGCAACGGGAAACTAGGACAATGCATAATAGTACATAATATAATACATTTCTTAGCAGCATATATATGTACTACTCAACTGAAGTCTGAAAATGTTTAAAGCCATATCATAGAATCTTAGAGCATAGAATAGTCATAATATGCTTATTGTTTAAACTTTCGCTAAGTTAAGCTGAACCTACGTGTCGCGCAGTTAGGATAACAGCGGCCGTACACGGGCGGCTCGAGCAGGTAACGGCTGAGCGACGTACACGGACTGCTCGAGCAGTCGGTCGTTGTCTGCTCGAGCTGTCGATACAAACAGCGCAGTTGACGGTTTGAAGCGGTCGCGAAGGCTCGAGCAGTTTGTGTACGGCAGTGAATAAATGTCCATAGTTCACCGCGCGGTCGTGGCTTCAAGCCGTCGGTCTCAACTGCTTGAAGCGGTCCGTGTACGGCCGCCCTAAGTAGAAATCGTCATCTCGTCGGCAGGGATATGTCATCTTATATTGTACCTACTTTGTTTTATTTTTCAATGCAGACAGCAGATAGGAGCAAAGACCGCTCACACCTAGGTATACCAATCACGAAAAAAATTTATCTTCCGATTACTACAGCAGCCCATAGTTGAAGTAGTTGGATATAGGTAATATTTATTTATCCATTTATTGTACCACATCATTTAACATATTAATTTAGAACATTCAATTGGAGTAAAAGCGTAGTCCCCGACTCCGGGCCCTTTTATTACTTTGTTTTTAATAATTAGTCATCACTTTATAATAATTTATACCTTCCTCAAGAACGGCTGAACGAATTGAATGACTTACTGTCTGCTGAATTTATTTTGCGTAGATTAATTAATTAGCATACTCTTTATGACTACCTCGTAGTCGTAGGTACTAAGACTGTAATAGGAAAGTTTCAGGATCCGAAAGCAACACGATAATTAAGATCTACTTTTCCTACTAAAACGTATCAATTACGAATCAAAGTAGTTTGTATCGGCTTCGAAAGATTCTCGCCGACACTAATTATTGTTGACGCTCCGTGCATGCCACGTGGCGGTGCTGATCGGTGGCGGAAAGATGGGCATGGTCATACTTTCCACAACAATTTTTTTTTGTCCGACACCTTCCTGTAACGGTCCTAGTAAGTTGGATGGGCTAGGTAGTCTTATTTTATACTGGATAGGAAAGACACATAAAATAATGTCAGTTAGGTAGATGCAACTCATATGCGCTTTTATACGCTTTTTATAACTGTTATAGTTGTTAACTGTAAATCTCGAAGAGATTTCGAACTAAGTATTTTTAGAAAACTGCAACACTGCATTAAAACTGCGTAGTTGTTATTACAATGCAAATAAGAAACAACACGAATTATTTAAAGTGAGATGGTTGTTTAGTCGTCTTAATATATGCCGTGGGGTGACTCTTACATAGTTACACTAACGAAAAAGTTGAAGAAATTCGATTGCTGAGGCGGATTGCAGGTGGCAGTATAGCAAAAGGACACACACAACAAGGGTTCGAATCTCGCCTCGTAATTTATTTTTACTTTCCTTTAAAATTGTCAATTATAAAGCTAATACTATAATATGTACTTATATCTATTTAAAAAGAAAGTATTTTTTAAAATGTTGTTTAACATAATAAACTACGTTAGATACCTACCTATATTTATAGTATAAGGGACTCGTCACCCAATATGTCCAATGTCCATATTATTTTATCACGAACATTCCCAAAAAACGTTTAGGCGACTGTTATGAAATATTTTATTTATAACTAGTTAACTAACTACATATACGTAGACAAAATATTTTTAACAGAAGAACCTAAAAACCGTCGTCGTTGGTCTATGAAAAAGGCATGTGAGGCTCATTCATAAAAATATGTATCTGTTACCGGCCAAACCCGATTTCAGGACAAACTAGTTTGGCCTAGGCTAAACTAGTTCGTCCTATACACGATCGGATGAACTGGTTTATCTAGGCCTAGGCCTAGGCCATACAAGTTTATCCTAAAATAAGTACGCACACACCCAGGATAAACAAAGTTAGTTAGAACAAAGTAGTAGTTAGCAGTTAGTTCATAAGAAAAGAAATTTCCGATAAATTTCAAGGTCCATCTATTACATGGAATAAAAAAAAAGATCCAGTATCACGGTCAGCCGGATACTTACACTCCTAATCAGAGAAACTGCTCGACATACTTAGTTTCCTGAAAAATTAAGCTTTGTGTCATCTCTTGTTCTTCTAACTTCTTGTTCAGAGATCAAGCGTTACCGCTTTTGTAGATAGATATTTATACGAAAAAACAAACGAAAATCAAATGCGCAGTTGTATTGACTATTGTTATCTACCACTCTGCAGATCCGTGTTCACTGGAAGAGGCAAGTTCTACATTTTACGACAATAAAGTGGATCTAATACACCGACAGAAAACTTTATTACTTATTTGAATTATTTTGTTGTTTAGTAGCAGTAAAATTACAAACATCTCTTTGTATCACCGTGGCATACGTTGCGTCGTACTCTCGCAGTTATGAATGAAGATCAGGACATGGTAAGTCCATCCGTGATAAAATTCGAACAATTTTCTTAGATATTCGGCATGCTAATACCTACAACATTTTCATTTTTCGGAAATGTGTTAACTACAATAATTTAATAACTGTGTTCATGATCATATTATTTAGGTTCGTATTATATATTATTTAGGATTAGGATATTCATATTATTTAGGATCATAATTATTATCGTTTAGGTTATGTGCAATCTGTTTTGGCTCAGTGAAGGTTGGTACAGACTTTTTTATTAGTTCTGGGTCCATTATGTTCGGTTAAAAGGTAAAACGTTGAGAAAATGGTTCTATTTTCACACTGAAGATAATTTCATCTAGGTGATTTTTAACTCTGCGCAATCAAAATTTAAAATCTCTATCGAAGAAAGTAAGAGAGAAAATTCCAACTTAGAATTAAGTAACTATAAAAATAGATAACGTGAAAAAAATAACAGAAACCGTATTGATATAGGTACCCTAACACTGCAAAAGATTTGAAGAAGGAATGGAAATAGATAGAGGCTACCTTGAAGATAAAGTTTTATGAGACAAGTACTTAAGTATATATGGAAGCTGGAATAAATAAATTTATGGAAGATCTTACCTTCGATGAGTCTGATGAATAATCATGCATTAACACAGATTCAGGTTTAGATGATAGCGATTTACTAAATGATTAAAGAGCTTGGATACAGGATAACAGAACTTATTGAAAGGCATATCTATTAGAATTCCATAGGTTTTAGCAGCTGAACATTCTAAGATCAGATTCGGATACACTATTTAATTTCCAACATGAAAATAACACTGTCAAACATTAAGTAAAATTAGTGCAAATGTTGAAAACAAAACAGAAAAAAAATCAAGACAGATTATGTAAAGGCACGTACACTGTACCTACAGGTTCTTCAGTGGCAATATTCCCTTTACATGAAAGTAAATAAATAAAACGTGCATCATTCGGGCGTGGTTGCGTGATTCTAAGAAGACTGCAAGAAGTACCTTCGAAATCTACTACCGGATGGAAGATAGATCTCTTAAAAATATTATTTTTTTATTATTTTTTTCCTTTTTATGTTACCTATAGGTAACATAAAAGACATTATCTCCTTGCGGCCTGCATATTGGTTACGATCGAATAAGTACGTTCATGTCAGGAATTGTACAGAAAAACAGTCCATTATATAACGCGCAAAACGTAAAACATAGGTACCTTTGCCTAACCCTTAAGAATAAGCTAATCATAATGCTAGCTAGTCATTCATATTAGAAACATCGCTCGCTAGAAACAGACTTGCAGTTACAATATAGTAAGCTTATGCGGTATGCCTATGCCCAAGTAGCCACTATGTAGATAGACTTTGGTTTATGAGACCGATATTATGAGAAAAAAAAATGGTCTGTAAAGTCGGTTTACTGACGATAGTTGAACGTGACAACGTCCGATTGTGCTTCTTTGTCGCTCGTTCCGCGCTCTCGCTTGCACTTCAAGCCTTACATGGAACGCCTCAGAGCGAGGTAACGCCGCATGAGTCATGTTTTTTCGTGCGTGCAGCCGGCTTTATCGAATTATAAGACGTTGTCACCTCAAAAAAGAGCGTGTGTACCGAGCACACGTGCCAGAAATGAAACTTCTTTGGCAAGATTTAAAAGATACCAAAATCGTCGCCTTAATCCATGACGTGACGTGCCACGAAGCCACCTTGAAATTTGAACGCGCATAAACAATTTTTACTTTATAAAATCCATAGATTTCAGAAACGTAGAGTGTATTTTTAAATTTGATATTTAATCCACCGGAACCCTAAGTGGTTTGCAGGCTACGAAAAACTAAAAGATTACGGCGCGCGGCGTCGAAAATATTAGACATGAGTAAAATAGTCCATTAGGAACAATCATATTTCTGTGCTAATTTTTTTTAAACTGATCTCACAATTTCATGAAGTAATTTATGTTTTAGCTACCTATAGTAGTGCACCTATAATATCGACGTTGTTCCTTACCGGGAATTTTGAAATCATAAGTTCTTAACATTAAAAACATAGGTACTGAACATTTTATTTGCAGAATCAACATAATAAGTAATTTGTTCTATATAAAGTGCGAGTTCTGCAATTTATTGATCTTATTATTTTGTCTACGTGAGACTGTTTGCTGAATTCCTGTAAAATAAATCTGTTTGCAATACATAGTCGTATCGATAGGTGTATCTTCGGCACATTTCAGGTTTAAGATAATCCTTTTCTTCCCGCCAAATTCCTGGAATTAGTGTCATAATCTGGATTGTTCATGTACCCTACCATTTTATACCTTTTCATCAACAATGTTGTGCGAAAGACCTAATAGACTAACGACAAAACTACCTAAACACGGGGAAAGCGAAAACGAGATGATATTTTACACGATTGTCTTGCATAAACGGGTAAGTATGGCGGCAGTGATTTTTTGTGTTCGAGTGTAAAGTTCGAGAATGAAAATTTGACCAATTCAAGATAGAATTGGCCAAACATTGAATATCATTACAATTTACACAGTCACATTATAGCTATATATACCTATACCGCTTTTAAAATTTCCCGGAACCACTGGCCAATTCTTCGTGGTCGTAATTTTAAATTGCTTATTATGAAGGCAAAGGTACTTAAGTAGAATCTTATAGACTAGAAGAATATGTCTAGCTGTAATTTTAGGTGTCACCACATTTGCACTAACATCGAAATTCGGAATAGTGTAATTATTATTGTCCAACTTGTAATAAAAACATGTTAAAAAAACAAATTCGGTTTCTTTTGAATTGACCGTTTATAGCCAAAGTATAGTAGACTTACAATATAGGAAGGCGATTTGCCTTCCTCTATAAATGCTTCCTTCATTCTAGTTACTCTACTTATTTATAACTACTATTTATTATTATTTTTTACCCTCCATATATTCTATTATCCCCTTGATGTATCGTGTAGAGACAAGAACGAAACATTCTTGTTTACGAAGCAGATAATATTCTGATATTAAAATCATATAGGTAGTGCAAAAATCTTAAGACTACTACTACCTATCTTGACAAACTGAACAGTTAGTAACAATATTTTCATAAAAATGTATTGCCTAAAGGTTTGCAAAGAGATGCATTACAAGAGTAAAATACATTAACCACTTGCACTCGCGAGTACGTGTTATTGAAATTTATTTGTTAATTATTTTAGTTCTGCAAGAACTTCTTATATTGTGTTTATTAATTTGATTGACGTGAAACATAAGGAGATTACACGAATAGAAATAGTTTTTTACTATAAGTTATTTCAAGTGTAAAATACCATCAATGTTTTTTTTTAATAATGTGTAGCAGGATAGGGATTTTTAGTGTGTATGAAATGACAATACAGATAACGAAATCAATCTAGTAAAATAAAATGAAGAAGGTCCGTTATCATACAATTTATTAAATTGTATCCCCCAGAGTAATCGCCACGAAAGAAGTCCCACGCCGAAGGTAGAAATTAAAGATTGCAGTGAATAAACTAAAACTCAAATGTGTCTAGATAATGATAATGAGGTGCTAAATAATAAATAGGTAAACTTTTTACCCTCCTCATATCAATTTACCCCAACACTGGGGTCATTTGAATTAAATAATAGGCAACCCTATTTTAGGCGCCCAAAGCATCACTTCCTTGGGACTTCTTTCGTGGCGCGCTCTCCAGAGGAAGGCGTCCATAGTCCAGAACCAGCAAAACCTTTAAATCCCGTTCCTTAGGTTCCCGACACCCTTGATTCTCAATAAACGAAAATATATATTCTAAAATAACAAAAAGTACCTATTAGTCCTATTTCATTCACACAAAAACAATCCACGCCTAAGATTATTCATTTTTGTAAAACACCGTCATTCGATAAGAAGTCATAAAATCGTTGTTAACAACTTAGATCAGCCATCCGAAATATTTTATATTGATTAGTTTCGCGTTATGTATTTTTGTTTGTAGACAGCACGCCTCGCCACCGACGCAGTCCATGACCATGAGTATGCATTAGAAGTGATGTTTATATAATTGTTAAATCTCCCAAGTATTTTTAAGAATTACAATAATAAAAATAACAATACCAAAAACTATTAGAAAAAATATTTGCTCATTAAAACAATGTCATTACCGCTAATTACACCTAACAGGAAAAAAAACAGAAATCAGATCATTGAATTATTTACATGTATTATAGACGAGCATAGATTAGATTTAAAATAGAATACATATTAAGTGAAAGTAGCCCAAGACGCAGAAAAGATTCAGGAGCCTATTTCTAAGCATTAGAAATATATTATACTGCAAATTGAGAACCATCCATTGTTTTTGGGAATTAAGGTTAAAAAGACAGCATGTAGCAACAAAGAACTACCGATTTACCTACAGCAAAACTTGTTTCTATCGTAATTTGAATGACTATGAGTAGGTATACAATATACATATTATAAGTGGAAATTAAGAAAATGTTTATCGAAATATCCTATGCAATGATGTTATAATTGGTACCATGTAAGCAAAAATTTATTATTATTAGTATTGAGTTTCGAGGAAATTACTGGGGACTACTACATATTTAATTCTAGAATTAAATGATGCTGCATTTGCATACTAGAAGCTTGAAAGTGTAGTGCTGAGCCTGAGCACCCAAGTATGGTAATATTATGGTGTACTGAGTATACATAATATCTTGAAGATTCACAATTAATTTGGCGCTTCTAAAATAAATATAACGAAATAAATAATCATTATACTCTGTCCATTATATTATTTGCTTTTTGACAGATGCACGCCTATGTAGGATTGTATTGTCTATGTTAAAATGTCATACAAATAATTATCGTACTTCATGGACAGGTCCCGCCCACTTAGTGATGCCTACACAGAATTATTCAATGATGGGTCGATAGATTAAAATAATCGATAGAAATACTCTGTAAAATATATCCGATACAGAAAAACTCTTCTATTATGTTATATAATTTAAACGTAAAGACAACCAAATTGTAAGATAGAAACCAATAAATAATAAAATATTAGTTTTTAACATACAATGCATATATAGATATGTGGTCTTATTATTATATATCTTATTAGTACGTTTACGCTGTAATTATTATTTACGTACCTGATTCGATTTATGATAATATTTTGAATTTGTAATTGAAATGGTATCACAATCGATAATCTTTTGAACATCACTTCTGGTATCACCCGTCAAGCTGTCAAAAAGCAATTCTTATAGTGGACAGACTATAGTGTAAAATTTTCGATAAATTCCAAGAAAATTTGTCAGGTCTGCCGGTAATCAGGTGATGACTCTGCTCAGTTGATAAAATCTATATTCTTTAACATATATATTATATAGTGGCTTAGAATTATTAAAATTTAAAAATCTATTTGAATAATCCTTGGTGCTCCACGTTAAAGTACTGTCCTATGCCATATTATTTAAAACAGTAGGATCATCAACTTTTTATAATTTTTTCCTATCATGTTATGACCATATCAATTTGTTTTCATTAGCGGTAATTGAATAAATTTTAAAATCTAGCAGTACTATAATTATAATCTAGAACAATTTAGAAGGTTTAGCTTCCAAAGAAATAGACATAAATACTTAAATATTGAATAGTTCATCATCATGACAACAGCATACATACCCAAGCTTTTAAAACATACATAAAAAAATATTTAGAGGTATATTTCATAAGTTTCAACTTACCCAACTATTGGTCTATGTATTTTTAAAACCAATTGTGATGAAATTCAGTAGAGTATTAACCTAAACACTACCCAACAACTAAAATATTTAAAATTTTATATAAATAATATGAAATTGCACACTGTATTAGCAAACTTTATGCATAGAAACTACATACATGAGGAATATTTTTGTTTAAATTGATACTCATAATCAAGAAGCTTATATCTAATACACTGGAGATTTCAGTATGAACATTAACTTGTAACAAGAAAATATGACCTTGAATGACGCCTAGGTGTGAAAGGGATAAAAAAACATACAGGCGTCATTCAACGTCATATTTTCTTGTTACAAGTTAATGTTCATACTGAAATCCAGGGACGTAGCTACCGCCGTATCTGCCGTATTAACTATATGAGGCCCCCGCGCCAAGGGGGCCCCCAACGTGCGCTTTTGTGAGAAATCTTTACCCTTCCTAAGGGCTCCCATACAAATTTTTATACGGGGCCCCGCCAAGGAACACTACGCTTCTGCTGAAATCTCCAGTGTATTAGATATAAGCTTCTTGCTCATAATAATAATTTACTCATTGTCAACTTACCATTGACAAATTCAAAGAATAAATAACATATTGGGTGAAATATCAAAATAATTTATAATTTCTTCTTTTAGTGTGAAGATTAAATTATAAATCTTTAAACACTGTTCAATTATTGTTGTGTGATGATTTTTCAATATAAGGCTAGCTCATGCTATAAGTGTTGTGGCTCATATCCATTGATTTCAAAAACTTGGAGTTGTATTTAGACAGCACCAGTTCCCATTTTGCTACAATATTCCACATCATACTTGAGCTTGATAGTCTAATAAGTTGATCAGGAGTGAAATGCTGTTTTAAACTTTAGATTTTAGGAATTGACTGTAATTGAGGTTTTACGAGTATGTAAAACAATTCAAGATGGTTAACGCTACAAACAATGTAGTGTGTACAAGACATTTGGTAGAAAGATGAGTTATCTGTCATATTTATATAGTTAATTGCACAGAACAGTAAAGTAGATAGAAGTGTGATGTGGGCGTGGCCCACGTGTCAATGATAAGTTTAGATCACCTAACTTGCTCTCAGTTGTGCGCAGAAAAATATTCGAGTCGGTTGTCAGCTGTCAAACCTTTTTTCCATATTTATTCATTACTAGCTGTGCCCGCGACTTCGTCCGCGTGGAATAGTGACTGCGTAGTAGTTACTAATTAACACACAATTATTTAGTAAACACGTCTTGAAACACGTACTACCATAAACAACTAAATTATAAGTACTTACAGATTATTTTACAGTTAAGAAATAAAATAAATAATAACACAAAATAACTGTTAGTAAAATTTATTACTAAACTGAGCTAAAAAAACTTAGGTACAAAAGAGTTCAAAATTTCCAGGGTATGGCTATCCTCCCGCTCCCATATCCTTCTACTTTCACAGACTTTCAACTTTTCCCTTTCACCCCTAGTAAATGGCAGAACCGATTTTGATGTAAACCATGTCTAATTGTACCTATATGTACACGTCATATCCTTTCGTTTGGTGCTCCATTTGGATTATTTATCCCCACTATATCACCCCTAAGGTGCCCTATATGTAATAAACAGATGAACAGATTTTGATAAAACATGACTAATTGTAATTCAGACGTCAATTGATATGCCGCTTGAGTATATTATTTGACCACATTCGATTATTCATTCCCACTTTTACCGCTATAATCCAATAAATGGATGAACCGATTTTGATTAAATACCTAGATGCCTCATTATACTTCTCACGTCATGTCATGCCCTTTCATTTGATATGCCACTGTCAAATATACCCAATTTGACAAAATTCATTTTTTTATTCCCACTTTTATACCTATATCCAATAAATGGATGAACCAATTTTGATAAAATATGTCTTATTGTACTTTATACGTCATGTCTTTCATTAGATACGTCACTTGAGTATATTTGATAAAATTCATTTATTTATTCCTACTTTTACCCCTATATAAAATAAATGGATGAACCGATTTTGATAAAATTTGACTAATTGTTTCTGACAGGTCGTCTATTTTCATTTGATACCTATATCACTTGGGTATAACTGACAACATTCATTTTTTCCATTCCCACTTTTACCCCTATATATATATATGGGTGATTATACAAAAATGGGGTAACTTTTGAGGATATATTGTTTACTATATTTTTTATATCAGATTGTTACAAATTAGGGTGTATATGATAGCTAATCTAATTAATATATTGTTCCAAATCGGGCCAGCCAGTTTTTTAAGTAGATTGTGAGATATTTTAAAATTTCTGGAATTGGCCTCCAGGGGACTGACGAGGCTAACATGGTACTGATAAAAAACACAATTTTGTAATATTCTTAAAGAAATTGAATGA
Organism: Colias eurytheme; assembly: GCA_907164685.1. NCBI lineage: Eukaryota > Metazoa > Arthropoda > Insecta > Lepidoptera > Pieridae > Colias > Colias eurytheme. The sequence goes on along the minus strand of CAJQZN010037799.1, from coordinate 2,937 downwards.
AAATTACTACAAATCTCTCAGTTTTAATAATGGCACATGTCTTTTAAGTATTAAAATCACTTAGTTACGTTTAAAAATGATAATTTACGTTTAAAAATGATAATTGTGATACTGGGAAAAAACAATGTCTCAAGTTTCAAAACAGCCTTCTGACATTTAACGCTACGTGAATATTCTTACTCTCTTACTTAACTTTTTCTACTTTGACTTAGTTTTACTTGATATTTCAAGTAATTCACAAACAATAGAAACAAAAAACGGCCAAGTGCGAGTTGGAGTCCTAAAAAACCTATTTTTTATTATGTTTTTAACTAAAAATTTACACTTTTAGCAATTTTTCCTTATCTGTGTTATAAGACGTTGCTATTTACTAAGTAGAAGTAAACTATATAGCAGTTTATAGTAGACTGTATACACGGCAAGCATCCTGTGTGTTTTTTTATTCCCTTGCGAATATTGAATTTTGTGGAAATTTGCAGTATTAACGGATTGAGGTATCTTTTGATTGCGTTGCGTTATAAGTTTGATTTTTTTACACCCCAAAGGGTTCTTAATCTTGAGTATCCAATATAAATTTCAGATTGATACCTCCACGCGTTCCAAAAAAAACGTCTTAACAGACAAACGGACAACAAAGTGATCCTATAAGGGTTCTGTTTTTTCCTTTTGAGGTTCGGAGCCCTAAAAATCTACCAATATTTATGTTAAAAGTACTAATTATAGTAAAATTAAAAACCAAAGTCTCGAATGAAAGTCTCATCTGAGTTTTCATAAGAGCCCCTTGACATTTTTATAATGTTATTAAGTATATTAATTAACTTTTATGTTATTTTGAGGTAATTTTACTTCACAGTAATATACGTATACGTATTTATCTGATAAATATAAAAAGCTATGCCCTGAAAGCATCAAAATCAATAATTAAAATAAAATAAGATCTTTTTTAATAAAATTATTAGTAGTTTGTTTCAATAGCTCTTTTCTTTGCTACTCTTTCTTAAATGTTTCTTCCCTAGTCAAATTCAGGTTCTTTTAGCGTGGCGCAGGATGTTTTAAACTGAAATATAAAATAGAAATGCTTATACCAATAGCAATCAAGATAAAAGTTCTCAAAAACGACAGAATCATCAGTACTATGGGGTCGCGTCAGTCCTCTGGCACGATATCTGACAAAGGACTGATGCCAGCGGATTGATGAAAAGGGACTTAATATGAGGTTATAATCACAAATTATGTTTTTTTGCCTAATTTCTAATATCAACAAACTATATTTTTACAAATCATAGTTAACCATTTATAAATGAAAATAAAAATCGGATTAACAATAAAATAACGACTCACCATAGGACTGAAATGTTGACTGGCGCAGCAAGATTTTAGAGGACAAACACAACCCTAGCGCTGGTACAGTAATGACGGCCGTCAAAATATGCGGTGCACAAGTAACTTCATTACCAACATTAATACTTAGACAGGGATTTGACCTCGACATGGTGATATTTAGCGAGAATTACGAATTTAAAAAACACACAACGGACTGACTAGTGAAAACGATGACAAAGTTTAATTTTATTTTTTAAATAAAATGGAAAACATTGCGTTATGAAAGTTGTAGTATATAATACTACTAGCGACCCGCCCCGGCTTCGCACGGGTGCAATGCTGATACTAAATACACTAAAGAAAAATTGTGAACGTTGTATATAAAAACATAGCGGCCCGCTCCGGCTTCGCACGGGTATAAAATAGATAGCCGGGCGGCCGGCCGGCCGGTACCGCCGCAAACGCTACGTCCCGCAATTTTTAAATCTGTAATATCTTCGAAAATATTCACTTAAATCATACGGTGTAAAGGGCCATATAGATCTATATTAAATGAACAATGTATTCAAGGTATTTAATTGGTTAAGGATTAATGCTGTATTGGTTAAAATCGTATCGAAAATTAGCCATTATTTGTCGTAAAAAGTAAATGACAAAAAACAGTTATTGTGGGTTATCCATAAGAGATAGACATATACCATCGCGGACTTTTCTGTAGACCTTTTCAATGTGTATAATACTTAGTACATTATTTTGATAAAACTCGTAGGGTTCAGCCTGCGTTTGCAATGTAAGCGGAAAAAATGTAATTTTTTACGACATCACATTAGAAACATCAAAAATAACAGTACTTCTCCACTATTTAATGGATGTTATTATACATATAAACCTTCCTCTTGAATCACTCTATCTATTAAAAAAAACCGCATCAAAATCCGTTGCGTAGTTTCAAAGATTTAAGCGTACAAAGGGACATAGGGACAGGGAAAGCGACTTTGTTTTATACTATGTAGTGATGTACATCAAAGATTGTAGTGAATTAGTAAGTTTTCTTAAATCGATGATAATGTTTAAACGATAGTCACTTGATTGTTGGTTTTCGGAGTTGTGACATGCCAAAGTACTGACGTTTGAGGTATTAATTTATTTTTTTTATTCATTTGTATTTTAAATAAAGAAGTGAAATTGAGTGACCAAATAAAGGACGCTTCATTGTTTTAAAATAGATTGTTATTTGAATAAAATATAATAAGACTTTGTTTAAATTGGCTGATGACATCAAGTTACCCCATTTTTGTATAATCACCCATATAATAAATGGATGAACCGTTTTTGATACACTATACCTAAGAACAACTAATGTAACAAAAAAAACGCATCTAATTCGTTTTACCCGTTAGCGTGCTACGGTTGCACAGACGGACACGCAAACACACATAGCGGACGTAACACCCCTTTTTTTGCGTTGGGGGTTAAAAATATAATACCTACGACATAATTTAAAAGACATTTTATGTAGAAAATTTACCTAAAAGTAACCATAATGCTATTTGTGCAGGTTTTAGACTTATGAGCAAAAATCGAAATAAAGGTCCTTTGATCCCCCTACTACCC
>CAJQZN010037798.1:0-33462 GCA_907164685.1 Colias eurytheme | reverse complement strand
GATGAAGTATTCTGTTAGGTTCCAGTCTGGAACCTAACAGAATACTTCATTCTCTACATCATTTTCTATGTTTTGCAGTGTAATAAATGGTACTTTTTTTCTTAAAATTACATAGGCAGAGACTATTCCAGTTTATTATGATGCCTGTTGGTCTTAGCGGATATATATAGCCTAGCCTTCCTCGATGAATGGGCTATCTAACACCGAAAGAATTTTTCAAATCGGACCAGTAGTTCCTGAGATTATCGCATTCAAACAAACAAGCAAACTCTTAAGCTTTATAATAGTACTAGCGACCCGCCCCGGCTTCGCACGGGTGCAATGCTGATACTAAATACACTACAGAAAAATTGTGAACGTTGTATAGGTATAAAAATATAGCGGCCCGCTCCGGCCTCCCGGCATCGCACGGGTATAAAATACATAGCCGGGCGGCCGCAAACGCTTCGTCCTGCAATTTTTAAATCTGTAATATCTTCGAAAATATTCACTTAAATCATACGGTGTAAAGGGCCATATAAATCTATATTAAATGAACAATGTATCCATGGTATTTAATTGGTTAAGGATTAATGCTGTATTGGTTAAAATCGCTTCGAAAATTAGCCATTATTTGTCGTAAAAAGTAAATGACAAAAAAAAGTTATTGTGGGTTATCCATAAGAGATAGACATATACCATCGCGGACTTTTCTGTAGACCTTTTCAATGTGTATAATACTTAGTACATTATTTTGATAAAACTCGTAGGGTTCAGCCTGCGTTTGCAATGTAAGCGGAATAAATGTAATTTTTTACGACATCACATTAGAAACCTCAAAAATAACAGTACTTCTCCACTACTTAATGGATCTTATTATACATACAAACCTTCCTCTTGAATCACTCTATCTATTAAAAAAAACCGCATCAAAATCCGTTGCGTAGTTTCAAAGATTTAAGCGTACAAAGGGACATAGGGACATAGGGACATAGGGACAGGGAAAGCGACTTTGTTTTATACTATGTAGTGATTATAGATTTATGAATGAATATAAAAAAAAATCCTATAAATTTGTCTCGAGGAAAAAATCCTATAAATCCATACTAATATTATAAATGCGAAAGTAACTCTGTCTGTCTGTCTGTTACTCAATCACGCCTTAACTACTGAACCAATTTGCATGAAATTTGTTATATAGATATTTTGATACCCGAGATAGGACATAGGCTACTTTTACCCCGGGAAATGGGATAGGTTTTATCCCGGAAATCCCACGGGAACGGGAACTATGCGGGTTTTTCTTAGACTGCGCGGGCGAAGCTGCGGGTGAAAAGCTAGTTGCTTATATTGTGCTGTCAATGCACTTCGCCCCATTTGGTCGCCAAATATCGTAATATTATGTTCAGTAGCAAATAATAAAGATTTAGATGTCAATGGTAGTTGATGCTGTAAAATCGTGTGAGTAGGTTATTGTAACGATAAACAAACCAACAAACTATAAATCAAGTATTTAATTATATTTTTTATAATAATCAAGTATTAGTAATCAAGTATTATACTCATTTTCTTGTATTATACCTAATAATAATTAATATCATTTTATTATTATACATATTATAACTTAGACCGCAACATTGATTTAATATTTAAATAGAAATACTAAATAACATCTATTTTTTGAACATAGTAGCGTGAAAATAATAATTTCTTACTGTGATGGTTAAAATATAGAATATGTTCTTGATTAATAACGATAATGCTTATTAAAAAAGAAAAACCATTTATTACATTAGTAGATATTCACGTGTGTTTTAGTGTCATCGATCCTCGTTCAGGACAACGGCATTTATCTACATTTTATTTATTAATATCTTTTTGTATCAACGCTTTATATTTTGTCTGTGTGTGTCATAATATTATGTCCTCATAATATATATGTATTCCAGGCTTGTGTAATCCTGCTGACGGGTCTGCGGACGCGGTTCTACCGAATACCCGCGGCCCCGTCAATAAAGCGGCACGGCGGAACACAGTGGAGTTTAGTCGGTAGGACCCTGCACTCAGCAGGGTGAGTCCGACATAACCCAGGGCTCTTCCCCCGAGTGCCCTGGGCATGCCTAAATGCATTCTCCACTATAAAAAAAAAGGCTTATGTAATCTAGGTTTTCTTGAACCGCTGCCTTCGTCAAATCCTTGGTATCTACTGGCCCGAGACTATATGAAATTATCAGCTTTGGGTACGCTGTGGCGAGATCGCGATTGACCAGCAAATCAAACGTCGTAAGTGGAACTGGATTGGCCACACGTTCCGAAGGGAAACGGATCATATTCCAAGGCAAGCCTTAGACTGGAACCCCCCAAGGAAAGCGTAAGCGTGGCCGTCCTTAACAGACCTGGCGGCGGACAGTCATAGACGCAGCCAAGAAAATCGGGAAAACGTGGAGCGAGATCAAAAGGGAAGCTCTCGATAGACGCACCTGGCGGAGCACTGTGGATGCCCTCTGCCCCAGCTAGGGGACACAGGAACATAAGTCAAGTACCTACTTAAGTGATATATATGTAGATATTTATATATTTTAAAAATTGTTACGCCAATGTTTTATTGTTAAAAATTTAACAAAATGAAAAGAAAGCCTTTTATCCTTATAAAATGTTATACCATGGTTCATGACAATATATATTTTTTTAAGTATCTGAATCACCGTTTTTCTTACCTATAGAACATAATCAAAATTATTCGGGTAATACTATTGTATTGTATGATCATTGTTTGTTACCTACTTAAATTTAAATACATAGTAAAAACGCTTCCTGTAAACGAAAAAGTTTATTTATAATATGTATTATGTTAATAGAATCTGGCGCCTCTGGTCGAACGTTAATAGTTCTATGATTGTATGACATCCATATGATCCATGGTCCATATCATAAATTAATTTTAACCATCATTTTTTCGTTAGTTATGTATCTTCAAATCAGTTATTAAATAAAAAGCGAATTGCTACATCCTGTATAAGAACCAAGTTACTTTACACACTCCACTAGCACGGTAAAAAATCAGCAAACCTAGCGGAGCAATAAATTATCTTATTGGCAAAATTGGGGGCAAGTGGGGCAGTGACATAAAGCGAACTGGAGGAAGTGATCGCGGGGCCATTTTGCACGCTCTTGCGTAAAACTGGTTGCGATCTGAGATAGCTTGTGTACAGGGTGTTCTTAAATATTAAAAATAAAGAAAAGTTATTTATAGATAAGTATGTTTTATTGAAATAATTACATCTGTTTGTACGTTGACGAATACTTTTCTGAATTAGAATAGGTCTATATTATCTATATGAAAGTTTTTTTAAAGATTTGACCAATGCATATTTCTACTGCTCGAAATGCATTACTTAAATGTTTATCTATAGTACGTAACGGTAACAATACACATAAAAGAAAATTTAAAAAACAATTGTTCAAAATTATCATAAACAGAGAACGTTAAATACCCAATAATAATTTACGAGTGCTGTTATTTAATTTCTTCGTCTATAAGTATTTTCAATAGCATCTATACATATAATAAATCTGTAGAAGGGTCAATTCTGTACATTGAAAATATTGAAAAAATAAATAGCAGGGGGTGTTACTGGATCGATACCAAACCCAAATATGTGATTAAAAAAATTTTTGTCTGTCTGTCTGCTGTATGTGAAGGCATCACGTGAAAACTAACGGTTCGATTTCGATGAAACTTGGTACAATTATACCTTATTATCCTTGGCATAAAATAGGATACTTTTTATCCCGGGAAAATACATAGAAAAAAAAAATATTTTTTCTTAATTGTTCGGCGCGGACGGAGTCGCGGGCGGAAGCTAGTATTTAATGTATTTTAAAATCAGCACTGCACGCGCAATTGCACACAATAATCAATACATATAATAAAATTCTAGGAAAGTGGTGTCTGTACAATGAAAATATGTAAAAAAAAATTAGCAGGGGTTATTACTAAATCGATCCCAAACCCAAAACTGTTGTTAAAAAAATTTTTGTCTGTTTGTCTGTTTGTCTGTTTGTCTGTTTGTCTGTATGTTTGAACACGCTAATCTCAGAAACGGCTTATCCGATTTAGATGCGGTTTTCACTAATATATAGTGGTAAGCTTCATTTAACATTTAGTGTTTATTTCATGTCAATCGGTTCATAAATAAAAAAGTTATGACCATTTAAGTATTCACGGCGAACATTTGCTAAGGCATTCTATGGTACACTATTATACAGTGTACGATAAAATGTAAGTTATCTGTTATACGCTACAGTTATTTCTATAAAATGTCCAGGTGATCATATCGAAAGTCCCCAAGGGTGGGGTGGGGGTGGGGGGGTAAGCTGAGGTAATAGGGGGGGAGGGGTCAAATTAAAATTATGCTTATTTTTAGGTAAATTTTATACATAAAATGTCCTTTGAATTATGTCGTATTATAATATTTTTAACCCCCGACGCAAAAAGATGGGTGATAAGTGTTTGACCGCTATGTGTGTCTGTGTGTGTATCTGTTTGTGCCACCGTAGCTCGCTAGCAGGTAATTAGATGCGGTTTTTTTGTTAGGCAGCATATTTTCCGACGCTGGTTCTTAGATAAACTGCATCAAAATAGGTTAATCCATTTATTATACCTAGGTATACATATAGAGGTAAAAGTAGGAATGAAAATAACTAAAGTTATCGAATATACTTTAGTGATATATTAATTAATGAAAGAGAACGACCTATCAGTAACAATAAGTCAAAATAAATTTTATCAAAATCGGTTCATCCATTTATTTGATATACAGTATAAAAGTTGTAGGTAATAAAAAAATGAATTTTGAGTCAAGTGACATATGAAATGAAAGGGCATGAAATGTAAAGTATAATTGGACATATTTAATCAAAATCGGTTCATCCATTTACTATACCTATATATGGGTAAAAGTTGGAATGAAAGAAACGATTGCTGTTAAATATACCTAAGTGACATATCAAATGAAAGTGCATAACGGGTGAAGTACAGTTATAGTTCTATTTTTATCCAAATCAGTTTTTCCATTTATTAGATTACAGGACAGATTACAGCGGTAAAAGTGGGAATGAACAATAATCGAATGTGGTCAAATAATATCTCAAGCGGCATATCAAAATATGAAAGAGCAACGTGGCGTCTTTCCAAACTATACAAGGCCAGTACGCAACGGTGTGAAACTAATCACGTATAGTTTGGAAATAACTTTTTCACAAAGTTCTTCCAATCTATACAACAGCAGTACGCAAGTACTCGCGTATACTTTGTAGTGAAGTAAGTAAGAATAGCGCTCCAAAATATACAGCGCCAGTACGCATGCGGACTAATCGTGTATGTTTCGGAGTAAGCGCGGCGTCTTTCCATTGCTCGCGCTTATATTATTGTATTGCTGTTTTGAAATCTATTATTAAAATGCATGTGTATAGTGTATGTAAGTAATGTTGCGTACTGATCGTATTTTTTTTTGTATCGAGGATGCTTGTGTCTTCGTTCCCGACTATACTGCACGACTTACAATTGACAATAGTGCTAAAATGTAAGAATCTAATAAGTCCAGAAGAAGACGGTTGCGAGGCGACGGCAATTTTTGTGTAGTTAAAAAAAACACGAACCTAACCTAACCCATAGGTAACCCTTATATACCTATCGGTTACCTATTTATTTTTCTAAGCTCACCTAATAATATTTTTATTCCATATTTTACTGAATCAATCAAGAAGAATAAAAGTAGATAGATATAGCTTTACAAGTCTTTGATTGCCTACGCCTATTTATTATTTCGCTCAAGCGTAAGTGGTGTAGTAGGTATATTTAGTTATATTTTGCGTACTGATCGTGTATAGTTTGGAACGAAGAAGCAAGCATCCGCGTTACAAAGTATACGCGATCAGTACGCAAACTTCGTGTATATTTTGTAATAACAAACTTAAAAACAACATTACAAAGTATACACGAGCAGTTTCCTATGGTTGCGTTCTGGCTATGTATAGTTTGTAAATACGCAGCAACGTGTGAATTACAATTAGTAATGTTTTATCGAAATCGGTTCATCCGCTTATTACACTTTAGGGGTGCCAGTGGTTAGATAAATAAACCAAATGGAGCATCAAACGACAGGATATGTCGTGTACATATAGGTACAATTAGATAATATGGTTTACATCAAAATCGGTTCTGCCATTTACTAGGGATGGAAAGGTTGAAAGTCTGTGAAAGAAGAGAGGATATGGGAGCGAGAGGATAGCCACACCCTGGAAATTTTGAACTCTACTCAAAGCCACATAGGCCTGGTCCTTGGCAATTTTTTTTCCTGAATATACCACTTCTTTTGACACTGTGGTCCATTACAATTTGTGCACGGTTACGGCCTAACGTAAAAGATCCCGCGACCGGCGACTGCGCCTGCGCAGTCAAAGTTGGGTTTTTTTTTAATTTAATTTTACGGTCTAAATGGTTTAGTTAGGTACTACAGGCGTGAGACAGGATTCTGGAAAGATCTGATTTGGATTTGGTGCTGGATTTGATAAAAACTGAGTATCGATTAAGCTAATCAGTTGCTGCACGATACATTGTTAAAAACATCCATAGAAGGAAAGAAGAAATTGGCTCGCCTGGTTCCTAAAAATAATATGACATAATTTAAAATAAATTTTACGTAGAAATTAGGCATTTTTTTTAGGTCAGTTTGGTAATAAATTTTACTATCAGTTCTTTTAATCATTTATGGTAGTACGTGTTTACTCAATAATTAAGTTAAGTTGTAACTACTATGCAGTCACTATTCCACGCGGACGAAGTCGCGGGCACAGCTAGTAGAATAATATTTCTCAAACACCCTGTATATAAAGCTACGTTCCGGTCTAGTTATGAAGTTGCTCGACAATCGCGACTTATATAACACCCTGTAGCAATGCCTTTTTATGGCTATCTGATTGCTGCTGGTAGCGTAAGAGATGCTGATCAAATTTTGATGTGTTTTCGTTAATTGATAGAGCTTGATTAATTGCGCATCATTTTTATTGTGATCCACAATTGGATAGCCGTTTATTCAGTATATTGAGGCAAAAAATAAGTACTAATACCACTAACTAGATTTTTTTTTATTTTGTCACCAAAACGCTACTGTACATTATAAACGATAAAAATATTCAACAAAAGATTCCAAGTAAAGTAAGAAACTTCTAAAGCTTAGGATTTTTATTTTACTAGAAGTATCATTTTCAATTTATTTCCATAACGCCATTCACTTTCAGTATTCAATAATTTAAAATAATTTATTTACTCTTTTAGATTTTTTTCCTGTTAAGAATCTTTAACTCTACAGTAGTCGCGTGGTCTACACGAGTACAGTGATACAAAATTACAAATTTCTAAAAATCTAATGTCCATGCAGATGCCATGCAGTTACCATGCAGATGCCGTGCAGATGCCATGCAGATGCCATGCAGACGACATGCAGATGCCATGCAAATGCTATGCAAATGCCATGCAAATGGACCCTTGCGCGCGACCTCACACGTCACTTTTAGGTACGCGTCTACTGTAGAGTTAAGATTTAGTGAGTTAAGAGATTCATTTCAAAGAAGTAAGTAACTATTGAAATAAAACTTTCAATAAATGTTATTCAGCTCTTAGCCTATTTATTACGTGACAATGACGTGTATCCATTTCTCGGCGAAACAACTGAATCTCTTTGTCACGGTCAATAATTACGAAATACATTAATTATTATGTCATTCTAGTTTTCTTTTTCGTGTTAATATAGTTTTATAAAATATAATCATCTATTATGTAAAGAACTTGACTGCATTTTTGTAAAATAAATTTTAATTAGTTTTAGTTATGTTCTTGAAATTAAAACTAAACTTGCAGAGCCACGCGTTTTAAACTACGGAAAAATTAAGTCCTTCTAATATTATAAATACGAAAGTTTGTCAGGATGGAAAGATGAATGTTTGCAACTCTTTCACGCAAATATTACTAAACCGATTACAATTAAATTTGGTAGGTAGGTAGCTGAAGATCCAGAATAAGACATACTACATTTTTTTTTCCGGAAATCCCACAGGAACCGGAACTATGCTGGGTTTTCTTTGAAAACGCGGGCGAAGCCTCGTGTGGATTTCTAGTAGCCTTAATAATGGCACAATAATGGTCTCTACAGTATATGGGTTTTCAACTATTGCCTGTAAAGTTTCATCTATATCGGTTCAATGCTTTCTACTTACGTGAACGTGACAGATATTATAAGGTATGCTCTTGCAAAAAGCTGATGTTTTTATACCTTTTCTTGTAAGAAGAAGAGGTCTATAGGAAAATACTTTAGTAAAATGTTTTTTTTTAACTTAATATATTTAAAAGTAGGTACTTTACTTATTTGTAACACCACTTTTTAACAAATGATGGGTGTAGCATACTTTTAACAATGTAATGAGAGGTCATTGCTTGTTAAGATCCCAGTTCACTTGCAACTTAATAATTGTTACATTGGTCAATATATTTTTGTGTTTGTCAAAGAGTTCGAAAACTTTCTTTTAAAATAAATAGAGGGTTCATATTCGCTAGTGTACAATAATCTATTTCCGTGCCAGATTTCATTTATTTTTGAACAGCAGTTTTTGTGTATAAACAAGAGAGAGAATTTATCACTACATAGTATAAAACAAAGTCGCTTTCTCTGTCCCTATGTCCCTTAAAACTACGCAATAGACTTTGATGCGGTTTTTTTTTGTTAATAGATAGAGTGATTCAAGAGGAAGGTTTAAGTATATAATTTATTAGGTTTTAGACAAAGCGGGCGAAGCCGCGGGCGATAAGTTAGTATAGGAATAAAAGAAAGAGAGAGATTTTCCGATACTCAAAATATTTTTATGTAAATGTATTGTAATTAAATTCCTCAAATACTATCTATATAGGAAAGGAATATTGTATGAAAAAGGTCCGTATATTAATTATATTAATTCAATGGGTACCGAATCAGTACCGTCAGCAGACCACCAACAATGACCTTTCGCAGAAGTAGAGTCAGCAAATAGCAATGTTTCTTTGTAAATTCGTCATTTGCACCTGATTATTTTATGAATGGGACTTTTATATGTAATTATTACTTTTCAGAATAACTATTATGTTATTGAAAACTGTTAATAAGGAATTCAGACAACTTCCTCTTTTTCCTTTAAAATATACTCAAAAAATGCATCTAAATAAAAATATCCAATAACTGAATGTGTAGAAAATTTTAAAACAAACATTTTGATTTTGTATTATAGTTTAACTAGTAGGATATAATATCTATCTTTCAGCTAGAATTCATCATTATAGATAGAGCTTTTTTAACGCAGTAGGTAACTACGAATATAATAAAAAAGTGAAGTCCCGTGTCCCCGTAGTGGGGTAAGGGGCAGATGCATTATTCATACATCTGTTTCACTGATCGATTTTCTTTAGGGACAAGTAGGTGATCAGCCTTCTGTGTCCTGCCAGACCGAGACATTTTTTTTTTCTTCGTCTCCACCGGGAATCGAACCCAGGACCCCTCGGTTCTACGCTCACGCGTCAACCACTGTACCAAGGAGGCGGTCAAACTACGAATATAATACATAGACAATAATATCGTATACTTATACAAAGTAGAATACCTACTTATTAAAAATAGTCACATTAAATTAAGTATATCTTCAGTGTGTTAAAGACTTGAAAGCTCAAAAGCTCTAGATAAGGCTTTTAGGATAGTTCAGTGGAGGCGCTACGGTCAGTGACCCGGCCTTGCACGTGGTACGTACAGTCAGCGGTAATGTTTATAAGAATAGATAAATAAATAGTAAATAGGATACGATATAATATTGATTAACTTGATAAATTTAAGAAGGAACCTCATTAAACATACATTCAAATTTATAAAATACTAGCTTTCCACCCGCAGCTGCAGCTTCGCCCGCGCAGTCAAAGAAAAACCCGCATAGTTCCCGTTCCCGTGGGATTTCCGGGATAAAACCTATCCTATTTCCCGGGGTAAAAAGTAGCCTATGTCCTTTCTCGGGTATCAAAATATCTCTTTACCAAATTTCATGCAAATTGGTTCAGTAATTAAGGCGTGATTGAGTAACAGACAGACAGACATAGTGACTTTCGCATTTATAATATTAGTATGGATATCGTGATTAAAGTGTAATACAGATAGGAAAGAAGAAGAAGAAAATATACAGAAAAATTACATCTTAAAAACGAACTAAGTGACACAAAACTAATGTTTTAACTTTAATATAAAAATATAATATTATATGTACGGCACATGCATTTTTATTATTTACTAGCGGTCCGTCCCGGTTTCGTCCGTGGTACATGTTTATGTTTTCTCTCCATAAGAACCATCCTCGTACTTCAAGGAATATTATAAAAAAAAATCTCGAGAACAGCTGAACTGTTCTCGAGATTTTTTTTTGCGATTTGCGCTTAGCAACACATTTAGCGTTTCATAACTGATATATCTACACTAGATCTATTAAAAAAATAGTTTATTTCATAGAACTAGATAATATTCTTACATTTCATCAGTCGATTGTACCCGTCGCTGACCTGCATTGACATTGTCCATGCAGTTTTGGGAAACAGGCTCAAACTGGATTAGTAGCTTTCACCCTTGCACTGTTTACAATTTGACGGGTTTAAAACGCGATTTATTCGGTAAACTTTTAGGAAAATTTTATAAGCACAGGATTCGTAATAATTTAGTTTTAATAACAAATTTTATTATAAACTAGCGGTCCGCCCCGGCTTCGCCCGTGGTACATGTTTACGTTTTCTCTACATAAGAACCATCCTCGTACTTCAAGGAATATAATAAAAAAAGAATTATCGAAATCGGTTCAGCCGTTCTCGAGTTATGCGCTTACCAACACATTTTGCGATTCATTTTTATATATAAGAAGATATTGTGGATATAATGTAACAATTACAATTTAAGGTCAATGTAAACTATTGAAGCTGGAATATTTTTATAATCTAGTCACTAGGTACTGATAAAGGTATAATAAATAAAGATAGACTAGTTCGAACTGGCTTCGCATAAATAAAAATTAATGTATCTTAAATTCAAAATGCATTTTCTATTAGTAAAAGAATAATCAAAAGTAGCTAATTATTTTGCAAGGTTCTGTTACAAATAGAGAAACAATACAACATATTTTATTAAAATATAAGTGAATCAAGATAACATTGATGACCTAAAGAAAATGAAAAAAAAAACAATAATTTATGTTTTTTTTAATGATTTTCGTACAAAGGCCTCAAACAGTGGTGCTGTTTTTGATGAGATAAAGATCAAAGGATAAACAGGTTTCTAATAAGGCTTCTCTAATGATAGTCATTTATAAAATGTCAGTGAAAGTGATCATTAAGGATCTTATTATAGACTGACAAGCAAACCTCTGGTTTCGATTGTGTTAAAAGTAATATTAGAAGACAGCTTTGTACGTATACAGGGTGTCACACTTTTGGTATACTAAGCTCAAAGGAGGTTATAGTTTTGCATACGCTGAGTACGTAAAAAATACTTATAAAATTCCAGACGCATTATTTTTTCGGATAGATGAATTCTTAAAACTCTATGTATACACCCCTAACAAGCAACACGCCCAAATTTGCCATCCGCACGTGAGATATCGTTTAAGATTATGTTTTCATAGACAAAATGCTCACATTAGAGAAGCGGTATGGCCGGCTGCGCGAAGCTAGAGAAGAAAACATAGATTTTCAGGAAAAATTTAGCAAAAAAATTATGACGTAATTTTGTTGTTTAAGTATTTTTTACGTGATCAGTGTATGCAAAACTACAAGTCCCTTCGCGCTTAGTATACCAATAGTGGGACACCCTGTATATCTGTCAACTGTGTTAGTACTTATTACATTTTTTTTAAATCTTGAAGATATTCCATTTATATAGCAATGCCTAAAGAAATGTAAAAAGGTATAGATATTATTGTTATTACTTATTTCATTTGTTTGGTATACTTTGAAAAAACATAAATATCACAAAAAATGTACCTACTTAAGTACTGTAGGTAAGTATAATTTGATATTATTTTGATTCGTAATAAATATAATTCCTATCCTTCCAATTAGTATAAAAAAACTCATAGTTTTTAAGATCGATTCATTGCATTAAAAAAAAATTATTTCCCTACAAATGTGACTGTATTCAAGTTCACAACAATCATAGAGAAATGCCCCGAGGCTGCGCAGGCGCCTGTGGATTCCACTGTCGCTTTCCGAGCTTTCTTCGCCTGACAGCCTTGGAAATTCGGCACAGGGGATCTGTGGAGTCGAAGGGAAATGTTAGTCATTAAAAATAATTATTTATGTTAGAGTTTGGTAAAATATATCTATTTTTTTAATATTTTACCAACAAAAAAGAGTACCTAATAAAAGTTACTTAGTAAAATAAGTTGTATGAGTTACAATAGAATTTAGCTAAGAACGTTTTCATAATGTTAGTTATTCCTTTTGTGTATTATTGTAAATTTAAATATGGATATAAAATTAAAATTTGTTAGTGCCTTTACGTTATTTTTCCTTGCTGCAAGATTTAAATCATATTTTTTTGGACTTATTATAAAACTGCATCAATTTAATTAAGCGATATCTAATCTGCATTCATGCATACAATTCCAACATATATTTTCCTGTACATAAAAAATATCACTTCCCAAAAAAATAACACAAAGCGGCTCCACGCATCCCTGTTCCAAACAAAGTGAATGAACCAAATGCGAGATGCACCGATCTGGTACTTTCACCGAGGTGAAGGCCCTAAGGGCTTTACCCTCGGACGTTGCACTTATGCATAGAAAAATAGTGCCTGTAATAAAAAAAGAAACGCTCGATTATTGGAGACATGATTTTCATGGCGGGTCCATGTATTTTTTTGTTTTGACTAATTCGTTTATATATAACAAATTTTGTAAATGGTCAAGTTAACAATACTATCTGATAACAATATCCTATGCTATGTTGTTTCCTAATTGTATTGAGTTGAGACAGCTTTTTCTCAGAAAGATTTACAAATAACTAAAGTATGTAAAACAATGAAACAAACTATCGAAAAAATAATATAAATCTGATTTGAGCAGATTAACTGCAAATATTAGATATGTTTAAAATATCTAAATTAAAAAAAAAATAATAATATAAAAGTATGTAGTAAGTACAATAATAAGTAATTTAACGATAGAAAATGCTGTAGAGAGTTATTTAAGGTAACTAATTTCAAGTTGGTTATTAGCTGTTACGTTTATTTTGGAAAAACGTAATTATCTAAATTTTGAAAATTTGTGCCTCTAAGGGCTAATTTTTCAATCCTTGGATAAAACTTATTCGTCGAATAACGTATAAAACTACCATTTCAAAATGTATTCTTATTGCCCGCAATTGACAGTTTAAAGGTGAAATTTTAATATTATCGTGTACTTAATACTTTATTGGATGGATAAGTTTTAACCAGGGATTGAAAAATCGGCCCTAAATGAACAAGCCTTTCAAAATAAAAATTAAAGTCTGTTTCGCTTGTTATTGATAAACTCAAAACCAATGTCCCTATTTTTTTAATATTTTCATCAGCAAAAAGTTTCATTATTGTTTTATATTTCTTTTATAGATAAATAAAGTTTAAAGAACTGCCACAATTATTTTAAAACTTTAATTAGTTTTTAGCTCTGCCTTTTCTAGCTTGTATAGTTAGGTAATATTTTGACAGTATTAACCCTAGAACACTAACCTTATTTTTCACCGTTTAATACTAACCTTCGTCGCTTCGACTACGCTTTTTATTGGAGGGGATTAAGGGGTTTAATTAAAACAATATATTTGTAGTTATGTTTTTATTTTAAGGACAATGTATTAATCTACATATAAAAATATTAAAATACTTATATTACCATATTTTTTATTCAAACAGTCATCAAAATGAGATCATAGTTTACATGCATGTTATGAAAGTTCTAAAAATTTTTGAAAAATTCGTACACATAATATATACCACTAAATTGCTCGAAATAAACTATTAATTGTAAAAATAATATCTGAAAAATTAATAAAAAATATAATTTTGATAATAGCTTAGGGTCTAAAACATTTTATTTTATTTTATTTTATTTTATTTGCAACACAAACACATATAACAATAATATAGGTACAATACTTATTTCACTTTAAACCTTAATGACTAATTGTTATTGCAATAACATGTGTTGACTACTAGACTATAAAATATTACAATCGCTTACACATAAATATAAAGAGTTATCAATATACTAACTTATAGATAACAGATAATTTAAAAAAGGGAAATGGTATAAAAACTACAAGAGACAAATTTCTAATCTATTGAAGGACTTGCGACAGCAAAGTAAGGTTTTCAAATAGGCATTTCCGAAATCTAATAGGTTTACTCCCGATAATGTCAAGATCTGGTATTATCTCACACAACTTATTGTAATTTGTACAGATTCTGTTTAGAGTGCTATAATATGCTCTTTGGGTGCGGTGGACTGGTAATGTGAAAGTTCGATTATTTCGATTACTTCTAAGTGGTATATGAAAGGAAATTTGGGACAGAGCTGCAGTGGACAGTTGGCCACATATAATTTTATTTAGAAATATTAATTCCAATATTTTTCGGCGATCTGACAGTTTTACTTGTTTAAAATAAGATAATCTTTCCTCATAAGTATGAAGCGTTTTGTTTAGATGAAACCGATATGAAAGTATTCTCATAAATTTGATTTGAATTTTTTCTATATTTTTTATATGAATCAAATAAAAGGGGGACCAAATCATACTTGCATATTCCAATTTGCTACGAATGAGAGAGTTAAAAAGACAAATATAAGATTTAGGATTCCGGAAACCCTTACATGAACGTAAAATAAACCCTAGTAATCTATTACATGATTTATAAATATGTGTATAATGGTCCAAAAATGAGAGTTTGCTATCAAGGATAATTCCTAAATCACGTACGTTTGACTTCCATATCAGATTTTTAGCATTTATAGAGTAATTATATTTTATTTTTACCGTCGTACTACCAAATTCCATAACATAGCATTTATCTACATTAAGAAACATAGCATTTGTATCACACCAATCTTTTAATTTATTCAAATCATTTTGCAGTTCAATGCAGTCATTTATAGTGAAAATTTTTCTAAATATTTTTAAATCATCAGCATAAAGTAAACAATTTGATGATAAATCATTGCACAAATCATTTATAAAAATCACAAATAATAAAGGGCCCAGATTTGAGCCCTGAGGAACACCCGATAGTACAGATATAGGACGAGAATAACTTCCAAGTATTCTTACTATCTGAGATCTATTTAATATATATGAAGAGAGCCAGCGCAGCAAATTACCGCGGATTCCCTCGCAGAATAGTTTACCAAGTAGTCGCCTATGATTAACCTTATCGAAGGCTTTCCTGAAGTCTGTATATATAGAATGGACTTGTACTTGACTATTTAACGCCCCATGAATAAAATTTGTATATTCTAAAAGATTCGTCGTTGTAGATTTTTGTTTCACAAAGCCGTGTTGTTTCGTGCTAATAGCTGGTTTAATAAAAAAGAATAAATGATCATACACTAAAGCCTCTAATATTTTTGAAAAAACATGAAAGAATGCTGATTGGTCTATAATTTTCACAGCTAGTTACATCACCATCCTTATGCACAGGTACTACGTGAGCAGTTTTCCAGATAGTCGGAAATTTACCTTGATTTATTGAGAGGTTATAAATAATGTAAAGAGGTTCAACAAGACCTTGCATGCACTCCTTTATAAATAAAGGGGATATGCGGTCAGGACCTGGACCCTTATTAATATCAACATTTTTAAGATGTTGTTTTATGCTTAGTTTATCAATTTGAATATCGTGCAATGTAAAATTAGACCTATCGACACTATCAACTTCTAATATGTGATTATCTGATGAGTCTTTTTCCCAGACGGATGAAGAGAACTCTGCGAACATATTACTTATTTCAATATCTGTATGTGCTGAACGATTACCCAGAGTAAGCGTGGGAGGAACGGACGAAGCGCGTTTTTTGTTTTTAATGTAAGACCAAAAAAGTTTTGTAGATTGGGGTAAAGATTCTTCTATTGATTTCTTATAGTTACGTTCACACGTTCTGATAAGGCGTTTTGCTCGCTTGCGTAAAAGAGAAAAAGTATCATAGTCCCGTGGATTACCGAATATTCTAAATTTTGTGTGATATTTTTCTTTTTCTCTCAGACATTTCTTAAGGGCGTTACTGAACCAAACAGGAGTTTGTGCGTTTCCATGAACATTGCATCTTTTATAAGGTGTATTATTTTTAATTACAATATAAAGTAGCTCATAAAATTTATTTACATATTCGTCAACATCGATAAAGCCTTTAAATTCATTATTCCAATTTATATTATTCAAAAAAATTTCTTGCATTCTGTAAAATTACACTTTCTAAAATTAAAAGAATCAGATATCTTGTAATTAGACTTACGTTTTTTAGGTGTAGAAATATATACCTTAAAAGGAGGATGATGTCTATCTTCGTTTATTAAAGGATCTACATTTTCTGTTTTTAATCCCATAATATTCGTAAGGAAAAGATCTAGTACTCTATTATTTACGTTAACTATTTTGTTTAATTGATGTAAGCTGCCTATAGACATTATATCAACAAGAGCCTTAGCCTTATGAGACAGAGATCCTTGCATAAAATTTAAATCGTGACTCCAGTCTATTTCTGGAATATTAAAATCACCAATAATTATAACCTGCTTATCATTTTCAGTGAGTACCTGTGAACATGTTTCAAAATAGTGTTCATAGATTTGCTTAGGTATATCAGGTGGGAGATAAACTAAACCAATAATGATTTCAGTAACATTACCTATTCTAAGAGATAGCCAAATGTCCTCTGCAGAGCTCTCCCAGGTCTGGTGACGCACAGCGGGTATCTCTTTTTTAACCGCTATTAAAACCCCACCGCCGTCCACCTTTCTACATTGTGACGTATAGCGATCTCTACGGAAGACGGTATACCTATTGTCAAACAACTCACTATCGCAAATACCTTCATTTAGATTTGTTTCACAAAAGCATATAACATCATAGTTCTCTATTAAAATTTGAGAGAAAATCTCGTTAGTTTTACTTCTTATTCTATTTACGTTTTGATAGTACATTAAAAGATCCATTACTAATTTAAATAGTTAATACAATACTTAAATACCGATCAGAGTAACATTGATAAAAAAAAAATACACATATATAATTAATTACGCAATTTATCAAGTGATTGTGTATTTTTAACATAAATGACACCAGAGTTATCATTCTTTCGTAAATATATCTTAGAATATTTAACCCAAGCATATTTGAATCCACATTCCTTTTTAAACGCACGAGTTTCTGCATATAATAACTTCTGTTCTGGAGACAAATGTTCGTTTACATAGACTCTTGAGGATTCGCCTACGATGCCAAGTAGTGAAGAACATAATAAGTCTTGGGGATGTGTATTATTATATCTTTTAACAGCAGATATAAGATTGTCTCTATGGCGCGGTGAAGGTAGAGTAACTATGATATTGCGAGGTCTAGTAGACTTGCTATCCATTTTTGCAACGCGACACACACATCAAGTTTGTGTTCCGCACACAACGATTTTTTGCACTTAGTGCACCTATTTTTAGTCTACCTTTGCTTTATGGTGAGACATATAGCATATTTATGTTTCTTTTATTTTGCTGTGGAGGGACATAAGCATCATTACTTTGCTCAGTCTCATTTATAACATTCATATTACTTCTTTCTGGCATGTTTAAAATTCATGTGATTGAGTCCCGCAGAGTATCAGTAATGTCATCAGTAATTATACCTGAAAAACATGGAAGAGGATCTAAAATATCTTGAAAAAACCGTACAGGCCCTCGTGTTATGTTTCTATGTTCCTTGAAGGCCATCTGCTTTGTGACCTTGACTATTGTGGTGACCATATGTGTTTATCTTTCCCAAGAAGAATGGTACGTGATGGTCTTATAATCAAAACACTTGGGTCAGCTGAAGTGCTACGTTTTTCGTCTTCAATGTCACGTGGGCAGATGTATTACTACATGCCTCATAATCTTGATCTGGAAATTTCTCTTTATTTACAATAGAAACTTCATCATCACCCAATCCATTTCATGCCTCATCAGCCTCAAAATGGTCTTCAGGCTCTCTCGCAGATGAATATTCCTCATCGCTTTCGACTTCTAATATTAACACATGAATCGTATCTAAAAAATAAAATAATAGGCACCATTATAAAATATAAAATAATGTAATTTTAACTTAACTAAATAGTACGAAAAGTTACGTTAATACTAACCTTCGTCGATGTGACGAGCCATGGTTGCTGGTACAGCGCGTGTGGACCTTCCACACACAAAGCACTACCGTCCATCGCAAGAGCAATGGGTCGGCTGAGATTAGCTGAAGTTAGAAAACCATACGGTCGCGCGCGTAAAAGTTATAGCGATTTTTTTGGTGACGCGTCGTCGAATCGACGAAGGGTAGTAATCTAGGGTTAAATCAGCGCTACACCATCTAAGTATTTCATGTTACGTAACAAATTAATTATCTGAATTCACTCTATTTAAAATAGATCTTATTCCACTGTAATAAGGTCCATCGCAACGAATCCTCGCACAATACGGTCGGGTCTCGTGGGATTGTTCCCAAAGCAATTGAAGCAAGAACTCCTTGTTTGTTCTGATAGCCTAGTACTTTGCAAAAATTGATTATGTTGACCTAGTATCTAGTTTTTTTATGAAGTCTGCTATATTTTTATTCTTTTACATTACTTTTATATAATAATACTAGCTTTCCGCCCGCGGCTTCGCCCGCGTTTTCAAAGAAAAACCCGTTCCCGTAGAATTTCCGGGATAAAACCTATCCTATGTCCTTTCTCGGGTATCAAAATATCTCTATACCAAATTTCATGCAAATTGGTTCAGTAGTTAAGGCGTGATTGAGTAACAGACAGACAGACAGAGTTACTTTCGCATTTATAATATTAGTATGGATTTAGGTATAATTTCCCATTTGAGAAATTCCAATATCCCATTGAATTTAGGGCTTTTTTATTTTGCGTATTATTTAGAAGGTAACCTTTATCGTATCAGATATGGCCTTAATTCTAATAGGATGCGGATATTCCTGTTATTGGAAATTTCAATAAAATGATCAAGAATGATGAAAGCATGATGAAATGAATACACGAATGATGACGTTGTGATGACTAATAATGAGTATGATCACCTGCTTGCTAATAATAATTTGTGATGTTAATGTGAACTTTTACCTCATAACCTAGTTAATAATTTTATTTAGTACATAGTTGAATGGAAAACGAGAAAAAAGATAGACCCATAGAATTGAAAAATAATAGGTACCTATTTAAATGAATTCTCAGAAATTCCCTACCGTTGAATAATCAAGAGAGAGAGTTTCTCCGTTACATGGGTTAACTCTTAAATTAAGTGATACAGATTTACTTACTTTTCCAGTACTTACTATGTTTGAGTATGATCATTTAATTACAGATAGCTTATTTATTTAAAGTAACTAGCTGTTCGCCCCGGCTCTGTTCAGGTTGGCCCGGGATAAAAAAAATCCATCGTGATTCGTTAAAATTAATGACAATTATAAAACGAGCTTTTGTTAATTCATCATTATGTATTAAAAACGAGCATAATTCGACAATATCATAAATCCTGTATTATATTATTGTCTTTATAAGTTATAGCCGACGTTCAGACAGAAGGTTCTCAATTCGTAGTGTATTTTTCTACAGGATTTTTATGAGATAAACGCTTAAAACGCGATTTAATATGTATTATGTAAGTAGTACCTAGTTGTTTTACCTATACAAACAATGCCGATTTGTAAAGGTCGATTATTCGACACGATTTATTTTCTACTAGCTTCCGCCCGCGACTCCGTCCGCGCGGATGTCGGTCTTCGCGTGGATGGTTTATTTCTCCATTTTGAGTACTCTGACAATAACATCTTATAAATATCTATTGGACTAAAATACGGCTAGGCCTATAATAATACGCAACGTGTGTTCGCTGTTCTACAGAACAACGTCTATGGATTAAACTGAAAAATTAAGATTATTTTTTTTCTTCGTATTTTTTCAGGATAAAAAGTATCCTATTTTACGCCCAGGATAATAAGGTATAATTATACCAAGTTTCATCGAAATCGAACCGTTAGTTTTCACGTGATGTCTTCACATACAGACAGACAGACAGACAGACAGACAGACAGACAGACAGACAAAAATTTTTTTAATCACATATTTGGGTTTGGTATCGATCCAGTAACACCCCCTGCTATTTATTTTTTCAATATTTTCAATGTACAGAATTGACCCTTCTACAGATTTATTATACCTATGTATTATATAGATTACATATATTTTTTTACCAAAAAAGATATTCACGACATTTTAAATTAAGCTTTTCTAACGAATCGATTTTAACAGATTACATAAAAAAAAATTAATAATTGCGGATCCCTATTGAATCTCATAAAAAAAACTACGATTAATAAATACAAAGTACTAGGCACGCATAACATCAAGGGGCTTTCGTTTTCATAATCCCTACGATGTGCGGGTCATCAAACGCCAAAATCCGTATTTACATTCTATTCTGCTCAGGCGCATACCCTTCCCCCCGTACTTCGCTCGCGACGCGGCTTGTACTTTCACTTTTCATTGTAGGGCAAGCGAATTATTCGCATACAAATGTATTCACTGTAAACCGCGCATTTTAAATTGAACTCTATATCCTACACTGTAAAGTTCTGAAAAGCTTGTGACTTTACAATAGATGGAACTGTGTCGAAGTAAGCTTTTAAGTTTAAAAAGGTTTCGAGTGAAGTGCATTTGATACACGATTTCCGATCTTATTAAATTGATTTAAAGATAAAGTTCATATACGCATGTTTTGGAGTTACATCGTTACGTGATTTAATGAAAGTTCTTAGGTTGTTCCGCTAAAAGAGATTCGGAACCTTATGACGGTTGTTATGAAATCTTTGACACGACTATGTGGATTGTTTTTGCGGTTAGAAATCGCGCACAAAAAGTGGATCGAAATTTTCAGCACATAATTGATTACATTTTATTTCCTTCATGAATCTAATAACGTAACCACTGTAATTATTCAATGTTTCAATAAATTGAAAATTAAATCTTTTTGGCTCTATAGTAACTGTTTTAACAAATTCAGGAGCTTATGATTTAAATTTAATGTTTCACAGCAATTATTTTATCACGTCAATTTTTTTTATTGTTCACTTTTCACTTTTTAATAATTTTATCTATAAGGGCCGATTTTTCAATGCTTGGATAAAACTTATCCGTCCAATAAAGTATTACACGATAATATTAAAATGTCATGTAAACTGTCAAATACGGGCAATTAGAATACGTTTTTAAAATGGCAGTTTTATAAATTATTCGACGAATAAGTTTTATCCAAGCATTGAAAAATCGGCCCTAAATAAAATAAAGGATCCCACATTTCCTTGTGAAGTATGGGGCGGATGTATTTCAGACGCAAAATCAATCTGAATAACTTGATTTTGTCATGTAAATAATATAAAATATTTCTCTAAAATTTTGCAAAACTTGTTACTTAACTACTTTTAGTTACTTTTTAGTTTTTTGAACATTCAATCTTCTTCTTACCATTGAATAATAACTAGTAGCTTGTTCTTACGTAGTTTAATTGTTACGTAGGTAGGTAGTTGAATTGTTATGTTATTTAATTATAATAATTATTTTTTAGTGTTATTTTATCGTCTCATTAGAAGGCTTTTTAAATAAAATGTTTAATCATTATTTATAAAACGTGCGTTCTGCTAATTTATATCATAATTTTTATTTGAAACTAGCGGTCCGCCCCGGCTTCGCCCGTGGTACATATTTACGTTTTCTCTACATAAAAACCATCCTCGTACTTCAAGGAATATAATAAAAAAAGAATTATCGAAATCGGTTCAGCCGTTCTCGAGTTATGAGCTTACCAACACATTTTGCGATTCATTTTTATATATAAGATAAGAAAGAAGATTATTGAATCCAAGTGTGCAAGTGGTGGTGCAATGGTGGTGGTTGATATTATTACTTATCTCGATAGGTATATTACTACCGTCTGCCTATAGGTTCTAGACACTTGGTAAGAATTAAAAATGTCATCTCAGAGTATCAAATTACCACATGCTGTATTTTTAACTACCTAATTTTTAACAATTTTTTGCCAAAAGAAGTGTGTGATTATAAATGTTTATTTCAAATTTATTTTAGCAGTTACCAAAGCAACAAGGATACGAAAAAGCGTAAAAGATGAAGCCATGTCTAAAATCACGTGAAATTTTTGAGGTCGACACAAAAACTGAGAACGGCCTACTTTTGCAAGGATGATTCAGAAAAATGCCGTTATGCTGTTTGACTGACTGTCACACCGTTATCGATTTTGTTATATCGAATATTATAATGTGTTCGGTGTGAAATGTAGAGATACTTCATACGGGAATTACTGGGGTTTCACTTAAGGGAGTTTGGTGAGGATTTTTTTTGCAATTTTTATAAAGACAAAGTATGAAGCTACAGATATTTAAATAATAAATTGTACTCCAATTTAAAAGTAAAAAGTACAATAAATCAAATTCAAAATACCACTAATGCTGTTTGAAATTTTCTTGGTGTGTTTTATTATTTAAAGTAGGTACAAAATTGGAATTGATTTTGTAAAGGCACAATATATGTAATATACCTACATCTGAATGCACAATGGGAAGTGAGATAGATGGGAAAAATGTGGAGAAAACAAAAACTTATATTATGATGCATACAAAAAATCATTTTAATACAAAAACGTCAATCTAAGTCTGAAGAGAATAATTCCCTCCGAAAACCACGTTCAATCAACTAAAAATACGTTTCGTATCTCCCATATAACTGTTCTACAGAATTACACTTCGGTGTGACTCCCGGCCACATTTATTCGCGGATGTAAGCCGGATTCAGGATACCTTTTGCTTTCGTTTCACTTTCTTCGAAGTTATTAAGGAATTATTATTAATAATATCCTGGATGACCGTGACACCGTTGACGTAATTTAGTCATTTAGATATTTCATTTTCATATAGTGGTGTAATGGGGAAATTTGATCCCGTATGCCTACTTAACTACTATGTTGAAAGTTATTTTAAAGAAATCTATCTAGCTATTACTATGAATTTTCTTGTGTTTAATTATTTACTAGCTAACTAGCTTATTTTAGTAAATAGGCTAGTACCTTACCTGGGGACACATGTTTAAATTTGCAATGTGTGTGTATGTTACGATTGTAAAATGTAGCCCTTGTAATTAATGCATGATTCAAAACGTATCAGTATGTAAATTTTCACCAAAATCAGCTGAGTAGTTTTTGCAGCAAACATGTGATATATAGGTATAGAAACTTATTCCAATTTGCACAGTTTGTCAATTTTCCTCATAAGACCACTTTGATAAATTTCCATATACTTTTTAACTATAATTTTTATTTCCAAAGCAAAGCCTACTCGTATAATATGTCCTTCTCAGCTACTATAATCTATACTAATATTATAAAGCGGAAAGGTTTGTATGTATGTATGTAAGGTTTTCACGCATAAACTACTGGACCGATTTTGATGAAATTTGGCCCAGATAATCTTTAGACCCTGAGAAAGAACATAGGCTACCTTTTATTGCGAAATATGCACCACGGGCGAAGCCGGGGCGGACCGCTAGTCTATAATAATATTATGTAGTACCTATACAAATAATTTAAATCTCTATAGTAACTCAATCGTGGACTCATTTAAAAATAGAGACAAACTTTTGCATTTAAAATACTAGCCTAAAGTTACAATCATTATAGAAATCTAAATAGTTATTTAGATTTCTATGGTTACAATACATAAACTAAAAACAATGAAATGATATGTAATTCTTGAATCCATTACAACGGACAGACAGACAACGGATCTTAATTATTAATATGTTCCCTCAGGCATTTACAAGCATCTAAAAAGAAGACGTCAAAACTTTCTCTGAAACTCTAAATTTATTCAATTAGACTTCTTCTAGAAGTACTTTTGAATCGTCATTACATATTTTTAATTTACCACCGATTCGGAAAGCAGTATATATGTAGAAAAACCGGACAGAAACTCCGTAATAATTGCTCTTTTAAATCATGCCAGTATTAAAAAAAACTAACAAAAATCTTAATCTTTGCCACTCGTCATATTAATCTCGCTATGATGGGGTCAAAAATAACTTTGGAAGTATAAATTAAGTATTTTAACTTGACTTACTTCGGCAGTATTACATAATATTGCAAAACGAATGTCGGTCAAGCAGTTTTGTAATAGAGAAAGGTTGCATAAGTATACGAGATGCGACTTGCGACATAGCATAGATTAATTATGCAGATGCGGTGTGGAGGCAAGATCTTATTTGAAACGCCTATATGATCCTTGTAAATAACAAACGGAATTTTTTATAAGTGTAACAATTAATGCTTATGGATAATTAAATGTACAATTTAATTGATGAATCGTTTGATGAAAATTTGTACTACATCGCGACAAAATGTCCAAAAAATATGCTCATATGCAAAAAAATATCGTATGATATTTTAGATCGATGTAAGTACAGAAATTTTTAGAACATACAAACACAAAATAATAGACTCTTAGATTTATTATTGTCTTATGCAGCTGCAATAACTTTTTTTCTAATGAAAAGAAAACATAAGTTGGTCAATAACTCGAATATATAGAATAACTCGCAATAAATTTTATTTAAATCATCTTGAATGTCATCTAGAAGTTTCCAGTTATATTTTACATTATTACATTATTCAGTATTACACAATAATTTTACCCAATATTACGACGTCTCTATTCACATTTTCCTAAGATTGTAACAACTATGATAGCACACGTTTTATTCCTTATCAATAAATGTACGTGGTTTTGAGCTATTGCATTTTAATAGTATGTACTTTCTTTTCCATTTTTAAATTAGACAGTATTTGGAATTTTTTTTTTTTTACCGTCCCTTATTTTCCATATGAGTCGTCTTTTCGTTCAATTTTGAGATTTTCCTCCACATTTTGCGATAGTAAATGTTTCGTTATTTTCATATTATAATGCAGATTTTTAGAATGCAGGTTTTATAGATACTATGTATATCGGTGTCTACAATATTTTCTTTCTTTGGCCATAATATAGAATATTTAAGAAATACATAAAAAATATCGCGTCTTTTCATTGCTTTACAATAGTTAATATTTATTTTGAATTAGTAGAGGTGGAAATTCTAAGTGTAATCCATTTAAAAGGAGTTAGAGAGTGGTTTTTTATACCACGAATTTTATGTAGTCAATTTGCAGTATCTGCAAAGTTTAATATCTTTGCGCTAAAATGGGGGGAGGAATGTAGGTTGGCGTTAGTCCCCACTCTAAATCCCACTACGCGGGCTAGAATTCCGATTTTATAATATCAACCGAGATAATTAAGAATATTGCGAAAGTTTTAGATATTTTTGGAATTTAATTGTATGAATTATTATTTATTTGGCTCTATTTTAAGTTGTTTTCATTTTGGGAATAGGATAATTATACGGCTAATCACAGTATTATGTACACTTACTTATAAAATTTTAAGCTTCAACCAATCCTTATGTACCTATGCTCCTGATGTATCATATTTCGTATTGTAGAATCGACAAGGACATTTTAGAATTAAATGCACAATTAATCGTAATTTTGTTGTCACCTGGATCATCGTCTCCTTGTTTTGTAAGAAGAATAGTTTTTTTAATAATAATTAATAACAACCCTTTGTTTGAAATGTCTGGAAAGACAAAACTAATATTGACAATCAATTAATATAAAATGGCGTTTTAAAAATAGCGTTTTCAGTTTGATAAGTACCTATGCATGCGAAATAAATGATTTTGTTTCTAAATATAAAATTAACGCAATGAACCATAAAACTCAAAAATATGATCATTAGAAGAAAAAAAAAATTATTTTAGAGCATTTTTTTTGTATTATGCAAACTCTACCGTATAGTACCAGGCGTTCATAATATCGAAGAGTTCTACGAAAAGCGTACCAAGGACGCTTTGACAAATTTCACAGTAGCTCTTCTATATTTATACACTCCCAGTACACTTCGTAGCATTATGACAAGACTACATAACTGCTATTCTAGGAAATAGGATTTTTTTTTAATCAGGTGAGGACTTAGGAAGTATGCAGGAAAAAAAATCGCTAATTCCAAGAATTTGTTAAAAAATGTTTAATAAATTAAAATTGTCTGTTCCGCTCTCTTTGTAGAGGCCAGAGGGTAAGTCACGTTGAGGATTTGAGTTTCAGGTCTCTACAGATTATCTTTCTCTTTATGAATAAAAAGTGTCTTTACTCTTTATTACCGTGACAGAACCTAGGAGCTCCAACATACAATGAAAAAATTTTAAGTAATGATATTAATTCTCTTACATACAGCAAAAACATGACAATTGATTAAAATACAATATTTATAACTATCATGATAAATTATGATTTTATAGGAATCTTACGAAAATTATGTTTTACAGACTTACCTCTAGAGTCTAGAGGATATTCTCTATCAATCTGGAATAAAGAATTTCATTTGAACATAATATTATATTAATGTAGGTATTTATCGTACTTGATTACATACACTACGGTAGGTATACTTTAATTATTTGCTAGGTACTACCTACTTAATTTTTGATTTTATTCATTAGTGCTTGTTCAAAGTTTATAGAAATTTGATCGTTTCAAAAACACAGTTAAATTTCGATATCTTACTAGCGTTGATTGTTGATACATTACATTTAATTATTGTAAATTATAAGAGGACTTATTATAAATGTGAATGTGTTTGTTAGTTACTTGACAATACAAAGAAGTAAAGATGGTCACAATTTTTTGCATGTACATATAAGTAAGTAACACCATTTCAAAAGTACGATCGATTAATATTATTTATTAAGTGTACCTAGATCATAACGTTTAGAAAACAAATCACATTAAGATACAATGCAAAAATGTAAAATAACCTTATAACAAGCTATCAATAAAAAACAGATAATTTTTCAACCGCATGAAAAGTAAATTTCCCGCCAAAGGGCCGGGTGAACGATCTCGTGCCATCCCGTGCGCCCGCGCAGAGCATTTATTAGTGTGCTAAGGGCTTGATATATTTATTTATTTTTCTCATAGTTTTAAGTCTGTTATGCTTTTTATATGGTATGGATAATTTTAGTTTGTGGGCAAATCTATTTTATTTTTTATTTATGTAACAGAAATAAATGACAACTGCTATTTTGAATTAGAAATTAAGTATTTTTATTTATTACGTTTACTATAGTATATTTTAAATTCTACGTAGTTAAAATTTAAATTTTTAAATGGTCATCCATAATGTTTATAATAAATACAATAGAATAAAGATTTATTGAAGCGATTATTGAGGAAAACGTCTTTTCCTCATCGCTTTTTATAAATATATTTTCTCGTATTATTTTTTGCTTTATTGACTTTAATGACCAAAACAATATAATTATTATAACTGTCTACCTTTTGATATTTGATTTCCGGGTCATAGACAAACAGGAAATGGTTTAATTATTCGTAATTCTTTTTTTCATAAATGTTTATATGCATTTGTAGCTTGCTTATTCATATAAAAATACTGAATGGATTTAGCTTGGTATTAAGTAAAGATTGTGGTCCTGAATAAATAGTTTCCTATTTTGGTGGTAATTTATAAGTGATTTAAAAAAGAAATTCTACTTCTTTATCAACATCAAAGAGTCAATAAATATTAAATACATTCTTAGGCTTTTTTTTCTCAATAATTAAAAATAGAATTTTATACCCTTGTTAAAGAGATAATAAATGTTGTCATCAGCCAGAATTTTTTAAATATGTCCGTTATTTTTACTAAAATTGATACTAAAACAACTTAATATTATATAATAGTAAAGGGCTCACTAAAAAAGGGCTAGCTCTCCACGTGTCCCGCCTATCTCTGTGACCTACTTACACACAAACGCATTTTGCATGTGTGCGCGTGGGCAGATATGCATCTACATGCATTCAACCAATACAAACTGTCCATGTGTGCGTACATTTTGGAGTTAGATGACGTCTGTGTGCGTGGAATTTTGGAACCAATTGTTGTGTGTGTACGAAGTTTGTTGTATTTATTGTTTGCTTGTGTGTGTTAACATTAGTATACATTTTGAAGTTACGTATGTGTGAGTGACGCTTTTGGAAGGATTCGTAAATGTGTGCGTAGGATAAAGTTCGATGTCAGTTTCATGCGTAAATTATATAATTGTGTGCGTGGAATTTTTGGAGATTTCCTCGTATTTGAATGTGTGCGTTGAACTATTTTTCTATTATTATGTAGTTGTTTACGTGTGTGTAGTATTTGCATAGTTTTGATTTTTATAAACACTCCTGTGTGGATGTAGATTTATTTGTGATTGTTTTGATGTTAGCAGTAGGTTCACTTCTTCATGTAGGTGTTATAATCGAGAGTCAAGTAAGCGAATATACTTCAAGGAAATGTATACGAATTTTATAAGGCTAATTGCTATTATTATATTTTCTAACAACATAGACCTTATTATTGTGAGTCTACATAGATCAATTATTATTAATAATGTACATATTTATATTTTTAACACGTTTATATAATTATGTCGTAGTTGTTATATCTTACAAAATAAATAGGATCGTTTGACTTTCGCTATTTTTCCGACGAGTTCGGCTAACGCCCACGCGACTAAGCCACCGATACAAGCGATCACACCATCATTTTTCTTTTTGTCATTGCGTACTAAGACCCCTGTAGAACCGCCATCCTGTTACAAATGACTCGAAATTTTGTGTCAATATCTCCCGGTCTAATAGGATTGTATTTTTAAAGGTCGGTAACACACAAATAACAATGTGGATGTCTTTGTTATGTGATGTTTTGTTTCGTTTATAACTTTCACTTTAAAGCCAAAATAAGCATATCCGTATTTGGTTTGACAGGAAAGGAGGCTTTTGAATATTATTTTACCTTATTTTTAACAACGACGATAACGAATCACAGATTATAATAAACACTATTAATATTAATAAGACAATGCACGATTCATCATAATCGGATATTCACTGGAACAAACACGGAAAATAATATCAGACAGAAAAAAAAAACAATTTTCTTTCGGTAAATATTACCGCATTTTTTACAAATGTACCTAGGTAGTAGGTACATCTTTATTATTTATTTATGTTGTGACGAGATACCTTTAAACTTTATTTGGTGAGCAATGATTAAAATATGTAATTAACTTAGCGCGAGGAATTACAGTCATATAGAGCCAGAGTTTCTTTCGCAATTCGCATTATAATAATATGCTTGGGAATTAAAATAATGTATGTACAATTCCTGTATTTATAATTTTTTTGTCAACGGGGAGGAAATCTTCAAAAATACTCTCTTTTGGGGGAAAAAGAGAGCAAGTGGGATTTTTACCCACTAAGTAAAGTACCTCCTCGACGGCCAAACCCAAAGCATGGTAGCGGGGACTCTGGGATCTCTCGGGAACACACCAGAGCAGTATTTATAAGTCTATCGATTCAAACATTCTAACGATAGTCCTACATTATTTGCAAAGGAATTAATAAAAAAACATCGCGTGATGTGACATCGGAAAATAACAACCATTGTTTATCCCCCATTAATTAGTTATTCACAAGGCTTTATGATTTCCGGGTGTTTGTTTCCCGGTTAAGTAATTGTTTTAATAATTCTTTAATAATTATTTAATTTTTAAGATAGGAGAACTTCAAAGATTCTGGGTTTATTAAGCCGAAAATGAAGATGTAGAATAAAATTATTAATATAAAAATAATTATTTATTTTATAATGTTGTAACTAGTTTATCTTTTTGGGGTTTCCTATCCTTGGGTAGACTATCCTTTTGGGGTTTCCTTAAACGGGGAAATTTTTAGGTGAATAAAAAAACACATTTTAAAAATTAGTAACATAGCATTTATTAATAAGGAGGTAGAAAAGAAGAAATAACAATTAATTCTTTCAACATCCTTAATTATAATCTTAT
The DNA here is from genome assembly GCA_907164685.1 of Colias eurytheme. Lineage (NCBI taxonomy): Eukaryota > Metazoa > Arthropoda > Insecta > Lepidoptera > Pieridae > Colias > Colias eurytheme. Next base: position 3,132 of record CAJQZN010037798.1, on the reverse strand, counting down.
CTTATTTCTAGAGAGGAAAGACTGTATTTCTTATACAAAATTGTATCTCTAAATTGTGAGAAATACGAATACTTAGAAATACAATATAGTTTAGAAATAGAATACGTCAATAGCAATACCATTTATGTATTATAAAAATTTAAACGTATCCAACGCTTATTACTTATAAAACACTAGCTTACCGCCCGCGGCTTCGCCCGCTTTGTCTAAAACCTAATAAATTATATACTAAAACCTTCCTCTTGAATGACTCTATCTATTAAAAAAAACCGCATCAAAATCCCTTGCGTAATTTTAAAGATTTAAGCATACAAAGGGACATAGGGACATAGGGACAGAGAAAGCGACTTTGTTTTATACTATGTAGTGATTAATATTATTTTGATTTGACATTATATAAGTACTAAAACAAATAAATAATAATATATAAGTTCTAAAACAAATAAATATAAATACAATTTCCAAAACCGATTAATCATTACACTTTTATCCAGGCCAAAATAATTAAGTATACAAAAATACTACCATCCTCATAATTCATAATCTCTACATTATCTATCACGCTATGTACATATGGATATATCACTATAAATACTAATAAGTATATAAAAACATAAAACGAAATCCCAACTAGAGGGCCCAGGGCTGCCCCACTAACGCATCCCACTTTAGAAAATAGGTCAGTATAAATACACTGCACATGCATTGGTTAGGGACGCGGTGTGCAGTTATTTGCCGATTAATCCTACTAATATTATAAATGCGAAAGTTTGTGAGGATGTATTTATGTTTGTTACTCTTTCACGCAAATACTACTGAACCGATTACAATAAAATTTGGTATATAGGTAGCTGAAGACCCAGGATATACCCATATGCTATCTCTATATCTATCTCTGATTTCAATAGCTCTGTATACGTGCACCCGCCGGACAAAACAAGTTTTTTTAAAGCTAATACCTAAGCTATCACAGCCAAGTATAATAAATTTTATAAGCGTGGAAAAGAAACAAACGTCCATATTTTTTACAAAATTTTTTATTTATACCAGTCGGGAAAACTTTTTGAGTTGAGTGAGGAAATGTTTGTAGAGTGTTAGGTGTATTACATATTATTACAATACTAAGGGCGTATTCAGAAAGAAAGCTTGAAACTTATAAGCGCTTATCGGCGCTTGTCATATTCATATATTCTCCTGCGCGGGTTACCAGCGCTGACAAGCGCCGATAAGCGCTTATAAGTTTCAAGCTTTCTTTCTGAATACGCCCATACGCAGTACTTGACGTTTATTACATCTGCATCGTTCGTGCAGACATTTTTTATTAGCATCACACATCATGAAACAGTCCCACTTTAGTAAGTAATTGATTCGCCCATCATATTAATTTTCAGTCATAATAAAAGCCACAGTTTATAAAAAATACCAAAGCAACAGAAACTCTACAAATTATACCATCACAAGATAAACTAAACAAAAGTTAGGTTTTCATTATAAATAATTTAAACTAATCAATGTAAATTTCACGAAGTGACAACCCTAAAACAGCGGACATTACGGTCTATAACCGCAAGGAAACGTAAAGCAGAGTTACGATCGATTTATTTTATTAAAAATACATTAAATTTTATATCAAAATGTTTTTATAACACCAATATTATTCGTTTTATGCTGTCACTGTGGAAGCTTTTCTAAACCAATAGTTTTTATTATTTAAAGTTTAAAATGAGATTAATTCATTAGTCTTATTGGTAAATTTTTCAACGAACATATTTTTAGCCGATGGTTCTAGTCAGTTCTCAATCAGAAGTGTTTGTCGTCAGTTTAAAGTAAGCATATTGTTTTCTTGCTCTTAAAGTCTGGAAGCGGCAGCACATAATAGCATTCAGATTATACAATTAATATCATTTTTTTTATGTACCTAGGACAAAACATTCATAGATGTATGAATGTTTGGACATTTCATAGATGTATTTTTCTTTGTTGGCAATAGTCTGGATATCTGCCTTATGCTCTTGTTCTAATGTCCTGCCAGATTTATTTGTTTACAGCTTTGTTAGTCCGCTTCTTTACTCGAAAAAAATACTGCCGATTCCGTTGTATAAAAAAAGAGCGTGTGTGCCGAGCACACGTGTCAGAAGTGAAACTTCTTTGGTAAGATTCAAAGGTACCAAAGTCGTTGCCTTACTCCATGACGTGACGGTATTGCCATGTCGCGACCTTGAAATTTTACCTTCAACGCGCCTAAAGAAGTTTCACTTCAAAAAACTTATGATGTAGTACTTTGTAATATTATTTTCATCAGGTCACTAGCCCCGTGCAGACCAGGGTTAAATGCTTGGCAAGATGACGGGAATGCCAGTTATTTTTAACTGCCTCAGTTAACTAGGACAATGGTTAACGTGGTTCTGCATTTGATAAGTTTAATAATAAGTTGATTATTAAAATGTGACTTTCATGTGCTTTTTAACCGACTTCAAAAAAAAGGAGGAGGTTATCAATTCGGCCGGTATGTTTTTTTTTTTATGTATGTACACCGATTACTCCGTGGTTTCTGAACCGATTTACGTGATTCTTTTTTTGTTCGATGCGAGATGGTGTCGAATTGGTCCCATAAAAATTTTATTCGGATAGGCCCAGTAGTTTTTATTTTATGAGCATTTTTGTCTGTATTTGTAAATGTTGCAAGTGCAAGTTTGAAGTCGGTTGTTTTTAACGCGGTTATCTTTCTCTTAAAGATTCGATAGGTTAGAAAAATGGAAATTTGCTTGTCTAAGGAATTATAAAGTTCTAAATTGATTTTACAGATAACTAAATTGGTCGAATGTAAATTTTGATGTAATAACATATTCATTTTAATTAATACTAGCTGCCTCGGCAGACGTTGTTCTGACCTATTGCCCCTTTTCGTGTTTTGTCTCCGTAAGAACCTTCCTTGTGACTTAACAAAAACATAAAAACTTTGCCGATTTGGTCGAGCCAGCAATAATCATTCAATATTTATATTAAATAAACAATTAATAATTATATTAAAACTCTTATCAATCTAATCTAATATCTAATATCTAATCCTATTAATATTATAAATGTGAAAGTTTGTATGGATGTATGGATGTATGGATGTATGGATGTATG
>CAJQZN010037797.1:0-16716 GCA_907164685.1 Colias eurytheme | reverse complement strand
CACCTGTTTATCTAGTTTTATAAGAAATTGCTTTATTTTAATCAAACATTAGCTTAAATTAATAAAATTCAACAACTTTAAGTGAAGTCTGATTGTCGAGTATTTTCAGTCTGGACAACAAATTAGAAACAGCATGGTTCGAGTGTTCCAAAGTCAAAACCTGTTGAAATGCTGACAATATTTTTTTCTTTTACAAATATTTGCACCGTTTTTTAAACATTCCATCTAAAATTTTTTGAAAATTAATTTGCTTTGCAGTTTAAATGGGTAAAAGTAAGATTTGTGACCCATCAACAAGAAAAATAATTTTAAGTTTACATTTTGACAAAAACTGGAGTTACAGGAAAATTGCAAATCATTTAGAGTGTTCGATAAAAAGATATTCAATGCTACAGTTTATTTAAAAGAGCATGGTACTTCCGATCAAGTGCCTAGAAAAGCTCGACCATGAAAAACCACTGCACGCGAGGATAGGCAAATGATTCTTTTGGCAAAGATGGATCCATTTAAAAGTTCAAATTCTATTATAAAATTAGTTTTTTCCGAAGATGAACCTCGCAATGTGTCGATCAGATCGGTTCGCAGGCAATAAGTCGAGGCAAAATTTTTTGGGAGAGACGCCAGGAAAGTACAACTTCTTACTAGGCAGTTCAGGGAACAAAGACTTTCATTCCGCCAGTGAAAAAGTTTGATTTTGTGATGAAAATAAAATTAATTTTATCAATTATGATGGCAAAGGATACGCACGTCGTTCAATTAACCAGGCCTTAGATAATAAATAAATAGTTCAGCATGGCAGAGGAAACATTATAGTATGGGCACGTATGGGGTTGTTTTTAGACTGTTATAATCTTTATAGACAACAACGGCTTTACAATTTCGTGGATTAGATTGTATGAGATTTTAACACGTTTGCAAAAAAATATTTTCTAATAGAATTGGAACCTTTAAATGGATCCATCTTTGCGAAAAGAATTATTTGCCTATGCTCGCGAGCAGTGGTTTTTCATGGTCGAGCTTTTTTAGGCACTTAATCAGAAGTACCATGCTCTTTTAAATAAACTGTAGCATTGAATATCTTTTTATCGAACACTCTAAATGATTTGCAATTTTCCTGTAACTCCAGTTTTTGTCAAAATGTAAACTTAAAATTATTTTTCTTGTTGATGGGTCACAAATCTTACTTTTACCCATTTATACTGCAAAGCAAATTAATTTTCAGAATCTTTTAGATGGAATGTTTAAAAAACGGTGCAAATATTTGTAGAAGAAAAAAATATTGTCAGCATTTCAACAGGTTTTGACATTGGAACACTCGAACCATGCTGTTTCTAATTTGTTGTCCAGACTGAAAATACTCGGAAATCAGATTTCACTTAAAGTTGTTGAATTTTATTAATTTTGCGTAGCGTTTGATTAAAATTAAGCAATTTCTTATAAAACTAGATAAACGGGTGTTCTATTACATATGAAATAATGCTTAATCTCTAATACGTTAATACACAAAAGTAAAAAAAATTGATGACTACTTCATCCTGTTACGTGTTTCTAATTAAACGTCCACCACTGTATATTATAGACTTATACATATTATTATAGATTTATACATATATATATTATAGCTTTATACATATATATAGTGATAGTTATAGTGATGCAAGCAAAACCGCAGGCTAAAGCCAGTAAAATGTTAGTCCGATCTCCTGCTGACCTTTCAATAAGTCTTCAGTACAAATCAATGACTCATTCCTTTGTTTTTCTTCCGCGTTATCTCGATGGTTATCTCTGCAGCATCATATTGTTTACTAGTGCAGTTTAGTGACCTTTGTTGTGGTTACGTAGGTCAGGAAAATGAGATTTGTATTAGAATAGCAGCTATGGGCAGTTACAGGTAAATTAGCTTGGAGAAATTTTTGCATATGTAGTGGTGTGTATATTACTCAGATCTTAGAGCGCGTTTCCACTATATCGTTCTGGCCTATACAAAAATGTTTCGATATCCTAACATTACTATTTAATTTTATACTTATTCCTAGCAACACTTTTGTTTTCAATAAAAACAAGTTTTTATTTGAAAGAAAATGGTTTTGACTTTATAAAAAAAAATATATCATTCAATTTTACGTCCTTGAGCAAACGACAAGGCGACTACCGTGAAACAATAAAATATCGTGTCCATAATAATTTGTTTCATAATTAATATTTGACCATAATAATTACGAAACAAAACAAATAAATAAATCGTCACTTGATAGTGGAAAGTGGAAACACGCACAAAACCAGAATAAACCAGTTTACGCTGTCCGCAGGTGCCACGTGCAGTCGTTTGGTACCGTTAGAACATAAAGCACATTTCATTCAAAAATTATAATTATTATGTACGTAGTTTAATTGATAAATTTTGTATTTGTTGATTGTTGTTATTATTTGTTATTATTGTTATAATATTTGTTGAAGTGAATTACATGTCCCGCAGCCGGAGGCCCCAAATGAAAACTCAGATGTACTTAAAAACTACATTTAATAGCTAAAATGAGACTTTTACACCCATGTCTGCACGATGCAGACCGGAGTTAAAGAATGAATTTATACAGTTTAATAATTATAAAGACGTAAGCTTGGATGCTAACTAAGGGAAATCGCATCCACATTCTATTCCCGTGCGAACGGCGTATTCAGCAGTTTTGTATGAAGGCAGGGCCATAACTAGTGTTTAATTTGTGTGTAAGTGTTGTAACTTTATATTGTTAATTCAATATGGCTCCAGTGTTAAAACATGGTCGAGGCAAGCCTTTGACTTCTCAAACTAAAGAATTAAACTTTAAATGTCGTTTCTTTTTCAGGTTAGTAAATTTTTCATTTTAGTAACATTGTTAATGTAAAAGTTATATGTATGTTAAATGTGCAAATATTAAAATAAAGTCTCATCTTTTTCAGAGGAGAAACACATATAGTTTAATTTAAAATATATAAAATAAAAACTAAAAATAAAATGTTGTTTTATTTTATTTGCTGACCATACACTACTACAAACGCAAAAATTTCTCCAAGCTAATTTACCTGTAAGTCAGTAATTAATGTCAGGAGTATGGACGTGAAGAAAATAACTTGACATCTGCAAAAATATTTTTTTACAAAAATTAGACCGTCCTCGAATGGTCAGAACTAGTAAATTAAATGGAACCAACTGGAAGGCATTAGCTTTTAAATAAAAGAAGAATTATCAAAAGCAGTTCACCCAGTCAAAAGTTCTGAGGTAACAAACCCAAAAAACTGTTGTAATTTGAACCTCATCTTTTTTAAACTCGGTTGACAAAATAAAATATATTATCGCGAAATAAGCAGTAGGTAAGTATTCAAAAACAAAAGAAAATACATCTGCCAAACTGCCGCTGTGGATTCCTGCAGTAAAGATGAGCTTATAATGACCCAAATGATGATTATTATGTCAATAAATTATTTATTTATTTTTTCCAAAACCTGTAACTAGCACAACATTTTTATAGGCCCAGTTTTCAAGTAGGTAAATTTTATATCGTTAACGATTTTTAAAGGTACTTATTACCGGTTTAAATAGAACACAGAGGTTTATCATGTTGAGATTAGCAAGCGATAAAAACAATAGACCTGACCTTCGCAAACCTGTACTGAAACCTTATGCCTTTACTATCATATACATTGGCATATAATATATAAATACTGAGACAATTAACATCCGTATAGTAATACGTAGTTAGATATACAGGGCCTTAGTATGTGGGAAGCGAGGTTGTACCGATCATGCGCAATCTGGGTATATTACAGAGTACAGACCCACAATATTAAAAAACTAGCTTTGCCCCGCGATTTTATCCACATTGCTCCGCTCCTGTTGGTCTTAACGTCATGACAATATATTAAAGCATATTAGGTATGCCCTATAGTTTTTCTCGATAAATGGGCTATCTAACACCGAAAGAATTTTTCAAATCGGACCAGTAGTTCCTGCCTTATAATATTACTAGCTTTCCGCCTGCGGCTTCGCCCGCGTTTTCAAAAAAAAAACCCGCATAGTTCCCGTTCCCGTGGTATTTCCGGGATAAAACCTAGCCTATGTCACTCAGAAATGATGTAGCTTTCCAACAGTGAAAGAATTTTTCAAATCTGCCAAGTAGTTTCGGAGCCTATTCAATTCATACAAACAAACAAACAAACAAAAAATCAAACCTTTCCTCTTTATAATATTTGTATAGATGTATAGATGTATAGAAGTATAGATTGTAATTTTTCTTAAACATTCTGTGAAAATAAATTAATACAAGTCTCACCGTCATTCTTCCAAATAAAAAATCGAAAGTAGAAATTGTGATCCAGATCTTTCTTTCTATAACAAACTTTTTACTCTATTTTTTAACTGTGAAGGAATAGAGTATAGACATAATACATTATGAAAACAAATTATTATTTAGAAATGAATATACATTCTCTATTTGAGTCTTCTATCTGGGTTAAACCGGGTTAATCCAATGTATGCTTACTATAAGTAGTACTATAATCTACGAATACAAACTGCAGCGTATAGCCATTAGCCATATAGTATAAAATGGTACCTATAGCCCAATGGGGCGTTCTTTAACATTGTGTTTTAGATATTAAATATAGATAAATAGGTAGTAAAATTATTTACTAGATGTACTCCGCGGTTTTACCCGCAGTGCTCCGCTCCTATTGGCCTTAGCGAGATGATAATAACCTATAGCCTTCCTCGATAAATGGGCTATCTAACACCGAAAGAATTTTTCAAATCGGACCAGTGGTTCTTAAGATTAGCACATTTAAACAAACAAACTCTTTAGCTTTGTAATATAAAAATATAGTAAATCTTCTTATATATAAAAACTAGCGACCCGCCCCGGCTTCGCACGGGTGCAATGCTGATACTAATTAATACACTACAGAAAAATTGTGAACGTTGTATAGGTATAAAAATATAGCGGCCCGCTCCGGCATCGCACGGGTATAAAATACATAGCCGGGCGGCCGCAAACGCTACGTCCCGCAATTTTTAAATCTGTAATATCTTCGAAAATATTCACTTAAATCATACGGTGTAAAGGGCCATATAGATCTATATTAAATGAACAATGTATCCATGGTATTTAATTGGTTAAGGATTAATGCTGTATTGGTTAAAATCGCTTCTAAAATTAGCCATTATTTGTCGTAAAAAGTAAATGCCAAAAAACAGTTATTGTGGGTTATCCATAAGAGATAGACATATACCATCGCGGACTTTTCTGTAGACCTTTTCAATGTGTATAATACTTAGTACATTATTTTGATAAAACTCGTAGGGTTCAGCCTGCGTTTGCAATGTAAGCGGAATAAATGTAATTTTTTACGACATCACATTAGAAACCTCAAAAATAACAGTACTTCTCCACTACTTAATGGATCTTATTATACATATAAACCTTCCTCTTGAATCACTCTATCTATTAAAAAAAACCGCATCAAAATCCGTTGCGTAGTTTCAAAGATTTAAGCGTACAAAGGGACATAGGGACATAGGGACAGGGAAAGCGACTTTGTTTTATACTATGTAGTGATGATGACTGATGATGAATCGCAAAATGTGTTGGTAAGCGCATAACTCGAGAACGGCTGAACCGATTTCAATAATTCTTTTTTTATTATATTCCTTGAAGTACGAGGATGATTCTTATGTAGAGAAAATGTAAATATGTACCACGGGCGAATCCGGGGCGGACTGCTAGTAGGTATAGTATAGATATACATTTCCTTCCTATTCCTTTTTACCCTTGTCCATGGCATCGTATCTAAATGAATGGACCTATTAAATAGCTATTTGTCTGCGAGATTTCGTTATCTAGTATCTTGCTTTACTGTACCTAATAGAAATAGAAGTAGCCAAATATGTTCAGCTTTTTTAAAACTAGTGCCAGGGTTCTAGCTAATATCCTTAGGAATTTTCTTAGGTATTTTAATTTTTATTAAATACTGAAAATTCTAAATTGTTTCTTTTTCGTAACATCATCACTACATAAAAAACTATAAAACAAAGTCGCTATCGCTGTCCATGCGTCCCTATGTACGCTTAAATATTTAAAACTGCGCAACGGATTTTGAAGTGTTAGATAGAGTGATTAAAGGGGAAAGTTTTAGTATTCAATTTTAGACTACACGGGAAAAGACGCGGACGGAAAGCTAGTCTATAAAACTTACTTCTCGAAGTCAACTCTTAAAATTATTATAGTTCATAATAACTACTTAAGGTGGAATCATAATAAAGATATCTGAAGCCAGATAAAACTGGGTTTGATTGCTGGTTAGCGAATAAAGAGGTCACTTGATTCATTCAAATCTCAATGAGTGTAAAAGATAATTTATATTGACGTTAAGGAATTTCTGTATGACTGTATTTAATGCTTTTAGCAGTGTAATACAATAGTAATAAATATTTTTCATTTCGCTTTTTGCTCTTGAGTTATTACTTATTTCGTAATGCAGATTATATTTTATGCGGTTCTAAAAGCGGTTCATCCGTTTAGGAGATAAGATGTTATTTGAGGAGGTCAGGAGCTTTTGAAGTATGTAATATATTGAATATTGATAGATATACCTATATTAAATGTTTTACAGTAGGTACCTACTAGTTTTAAACGTTTTTAAGTAGCTCGGTTAATATTTTTATTTTTTATCAATGTTTTGTTTAGGTAAATAAATAAACAAAAAAATATTAGCATAAACAAATACGCATAAAAAATTATAAGCTAGTTTTCACGCTCAAAATTAAGCTCTTAGTATATAGCAATTGAGTTAAAAATGTACAAAGTACCTTGTAAGTTGTAACAAGTGACTGAACTATACAATGTCAAGGTAATGAGCAATGTATGTAGGTAGGCCTAGACACAAATGTTGATAGGGTTGCCAACTTGGAGATTAAATAGGGCTGCTAAAAATAACAAAAATGATGTTTTTTTTTAATAAGTATAGGACAGGTAGTATGGAATTCACATGTTTCTCTAATATATTTCTTATTAGGTTTTTGAATTAAATTTTTATTTTTTATTAAATTAAATGTATGATGAAAATATGTACGATGTATTTTTATGTTTATTTCATTTTGTACATACGTACAAAACTAACTACATACTTGTATATAAGTGTGTTTCTCCCTATGTATATTAAGTTCTAAGTCCTAATTTGTAATTAAGAACTGAAAAATGTAGTATTTAATGCCACAATAATACCACAGTATTACCATTATTTCCTACAGTAGGGAATCGCCTTTGATGTCGCGCGATGCCGCCGCCAGCGTAGGTAATGACGCTGCCACACGAAAATACGCTAGGGTTGCAACAAATGGGAAATAAAACAATTGTGATTATTAATATTATGATGAAATCTTTATTCATATGTACATTAAAAATAATTGCTATTATTAAATCTGATGTAATTATTTGTTCATAAATATATAATTACAGATATTGCACTGCTAAATATTATTTACGTGGACACTTTATTTTTGGATGTTCTTAATTGTATATTATAACATTTAACTAAGTAATGCATTCGCATTGGGATGTACAATCTGATTAGAAAATAATGAGGACAACATATAAACATAGCTTTGATTTTAATTCAACAGATACAATTAATACAATCTTTCTGAAATATTGTTTCCTTCTGGGATTTCAATGTAGATTTACATCCGTAAACCGAACAGTTTGTGCGCGCCATAATAGAATATGTAAGTACCTATGTATAATAAAATTATTACACAAAAAATACGACTGCGTCATCCTTTCGCGCTAGGTAAAGCAAACTAAGCGTGTTTGCTTTACGCAGCCCGCGTCGCCCGACCCCCGCCAGTTCCCCTCCGTTTCTCTGCACAAGTACATTCGTCGCACTACTGTAGGAAATAATGGTAATACTGTGATAATACTATGTATTATATCCATAACACTTATAACTAAGGGCATCTATCTCCATTCTTGAATAACAAAGCCCCTTCAAACAATAAAGAATTCAAACCTCTCCAATCACGCAACATAACAAAAATGCAGCATAACCAGTAGGTTTGACTTGTTCCAGCAATTATTACGTCATCGAGATGCCAGAGGACGTCCCGCGAGACAAAAAGCCCTTCCGAGTCTACTGGAACGTGCCGACAATGCAGTGCAAATCCAAGAAAATACCGTTCGACAATCTACATGAGAAATATGGAATAATTCAAAATAAAGATGACAGTTTTCTAGGCGAAAAGATCGCCATCTTGTACGACCCGGGGCTCTTTCCCGCGCTTTTTAAGAATGAAAGCAGCGGGAAATTCAAGTTTAGAAATGGCGGCGTTCCACAAGAGGGAGCCCTCGAACTTCATTTGGATGCGTTCAAGAATGCTGTGTCGCAGAGTATACCTGACCCAGATTTTAACGGTAATTTTTAATCTGCACTTGACATATTTTTATGTCGAGTGGCGATTTTCTCTTTTCTTTTTATATTGGCCTATTTTAAGTCCTCCCTTGGTTAATGGAGTAGATGCTTTTTATGTTTTACTGATCGAGTTATTAAGGCAAGAAATACGATTTTGTTTATTCATTTTTCATAGATAATCCGAACCCAGGATCCTCTGTTCTTATAACCAATATAGCAAAAAGATTTTTTGTGGGTAGATCTACAGTAATACATGATTGTCGTGAAAGGATGCGGGTTCAAATCCCGCCTCGTGTTTGATTTTTCTATTCTTTATAAATTTACATGTATTTATTGCATATTTTTATTCAGACAAAACCATGACAAAACTTAAATAATTTGGTTATTTTTTACGAATTTACATAATATGAAACTTGTCAACTTATAAAACAGGAACCCGAGCAAAGCCACATAACTCAGCTAGTATATACCAATCAAAACAACCAAGACAAACAAACACATAGAGCAATTAAGCGTTATTTGATCGCGTAAACAATTCCTATTACATAACTGACCCATATACCTATATCTGCTTCCTTTACGTGATAAAAATATAACGTCATAATTTTAACGGGTTTAAATCGCGATTTAATTCCATTATTTTTTATAGTTTTTACTTTGTTAGGTTTTCGTAAGTAGGTTTTGATTATTTTTGTACTTTTAAATTCTGCATACAATAATAATTATGATTTTGATTATTTTAAAATTCACCAAGCTGCAGAGTAATAATTATTAGAGATGCAACGAATAGTTGTTTGGCCAGATACCGGATACCGGATGTTCGGCCTGACCACCGGCCGAATGTTCGGTATCCGGCCGCCGAATATTCGGCCGGCGGCATTTTGAGTTTCGTAGGTGCGTGTCACGCACCGGCACGCCGCCCGCGCCGTGCAGGTTTTGACTTGTTTCGTAGTGAACGTTCGCGCGGTCACAGTTCTTGGTAGAGACACTTTTATCGTGTCAGTCAGCACGAAATCGTTAAAAATAATAAAAAGCTTCAATTACAACTGTGTCTTTATTTAGATTCTATTTATAAAATCTACCAAGTTTACTATCCGGTATCCGGCCTGATAGTACATTACCATCCGGTATCCGGCCGGATAGTAAAAAAGGGCCGGATAAGCCGGATACCGGATAGGAACCGAATATTCGGTGCATCTCTAATAATTATAATTTTATTTTTATAAAATTCTCTATTTTACCAAAACCACATATTATTATATAATTTTTTTGTAAAAAGAACCTTTAATTATTCAGGTATTATACCGTTATATCGTTACCGTAAAATGATTAACAATAATAAATTAATATTAAATAAATTATAATTTTATGTGAAACTAGAGCGGTCCACCCGGCTTCGCCTGTGGTATATATTTACGTTTTCTCTCCATAAGAACCATCCTCATACTTCAAGGAATATTTTAAAAAAATAATAACGAAATCGGTTCAGCTGTTCTCGAGATTTGCGCTAAGCGTAAGCATCATTTGACGATTTTTCTAATATATAAAATTCTCGTGTCACAGTTTTCGTTGCCAATTGCCATACTCCTCCGAAACGGCTGGACCGATTTTCATGAAATTTTCTGTGCATATCGGGTAAGTCTGAGAATCGGCCAACATCTATTTTTCATATGTACCACGGGCGAAGCCGGGGCGGACCCCTAGTATTATATAGAGATTTCCAGAACCAGGGCTAAATAAATGACTACAGACTAGACAGAGATACTAAAAAAACAGCCTATAAGCTCACGCATAGAAACTATAAAATGGTCTATAACCATAAATCTGAGACAATTAGAACAGGCGTGCCAAGGTTATAGCTTCGCTTCCTGCAATCATCATTTATTATCATTAGTTATTACATTAGCTTCGCGAATTATTAGTCAATTGAGGTTTTTGTTTACTTTGAGATGAGATGAGAGTACCTCAAACTCAAACTCTAATTGAAACTCAAAGTAAATGCCGAACTAAAACTCAATCCTACAGTCATAATATATCTTTGAACTAGACTTCCTCTATAAGTTTTTGAATTGTCATAGAAAATAGTTACCACCGTCTCAGAAAGCAGTTTCTTTCTACAGAGAAGAACTGGCAAGAAATTCTGAAGTTGCTTTTATGAAATCAAATCAACTTTTTAATAGATACAATTTTTCGTATCAATTTAAAACTTATATTATAATTACGATAATGTATGTTGTTTGTTAATCTTTTACTAACAAATCGCTTAGTCGAAATTTAATGAAATTTTGTATAGAGATTGATTATTAATTTTATTACCTGAGCCGTTATTACCACATAGGCACCTTTTTCTTTGCATACCATACTAGATAAGTTTACTTGAGATTATATTAACGGGACTGAATATTATTTGTAATCTAAATAAACTGTTATAATAAGTTTTTTTTTTATTGGTAATAGGGAAGCGCTTGACCACAATCTCGCCTGATGTTAAGCTGAGATGTGGTCTAAGATGGAACGCGCTTCCCTAGAAGGTACCTGTTCACTCTACGCTTGAAGACTACTCTCTTCTCTTCTCTCTCTCTTGTTATAATAAGTTGTAATAATATTCAATGAGGCATGCAAAAACATGAATGAAAGGCTGTTTTGATAACTTCACCGCATCTTCCCGGGTGAACAAAATAAAATCGTGTTAAAAATTAAACTTTATAAAAATAAATCATGTTTTTGTTTTGAAATGTCTAACTCTATTTTGGTAAGAAATATATTATTTTAGGATTCAAAAACTACAACATAGTCTTAAGTATATATTTTTTTAAGTCAATATATAAACACAAAACATGCATGTATTTAATTCTTATAAACACCATATAAAGCCAGAATTTCGACACTTTCAAAAATTTTTTTTTGTTCACATAGTAATTATATTTTTATATTTACACACAATTATATTTTACCAATACAAAAAATTCTGTAAATTTCAGGAGTAGCAATAATAGACTTCGAGTCATGGCGGCCGGTGTTCCGACAAAACTTCGGAGTTCTTGTTCCCTATAAAGATGTTTCTTATGAAATTGAGAAAAAAGTGCATTGGTGGTGGCCGAAGTCTTGGATTACTGCAGAGGTATGTTTTATTTTATTTGTTTTTTTTAGGTATGTTTTTTTTTTTTTGAGGTAGGTATTTTTTTCTGACCGGTTGGCTCCGTTGGTACTTGGTAGTGACCCTGCCTTTCAAGCTAGAGGTCGTCGTGGGTTCGTTTCCCACCCATCCCATTATCATCTTAAATCTCGGGTATAAATTGAAAAATTCCTTATTGTGTTACAATTATTATCACACCATAGTTACTCCAATTAACACTGCTAATAATAATCCCACTTATAAACAAATTCCTCAATCTAAAGCGACAATTAGAGCCCAATCTTGATAAATATGATTGCAACATGGCGTGCTCAAGCGACCTACATTTACTTAAATGGGACGTGGAATGTGTTACATATTGTATTTTGTAATGTACTGTGTTATAATATTATAATAAGGAGTTTAAATTAGTTTAAACTGATGATAAATAGATTATAGGCGTTTGTAGTAAGGACAGTAAGGTAAAAAATATAACCTAACTACTATACTTAAATACAGGGTGTCCCATTATTGGTATACTAAGCGCGAAGGGACTTGTAGTTTTGCGTACCCTGATCACGTGAAAAATACTTAAACAACAAAATTACGTCAAAAATTTTTTGCTAAATTTTTCCTGAAAATCCATGTTTTCTTCTCTAGCTTCGCGCAGCCGGCATAAACCGCTTCTTTAATGTGAGCATTTTGTCTATGAAAACATAATCTTAAACTATAGCTCACGTGCTGGTGGCAAAGTTGGACGGGTTGGTTGTTATGGGTGTACACATAGAGTTTTACACGTAGTTGTTCAACGTACGTAAAACTATAACCTCCTTTGAGCTTAGTATACCAACAGTGGGACACCCTGTATATTATATAATATGCATTTGAATCACACCAAAAGTAATAAATTCCGATAGTTCGCGTTGTATTAAAAATGTGACATGTATGACAACTATTAATTTTCTTTCACGATTAACGATTTCTAACAGCTTCCAAAAGAACTCTTGTGTCATTAAAAAGATGACAATTATAAACAACTTCGAAAATAAATACAATTTAATAAAAATATAATATAGTATAAACATTCATTTTCAGGCAAAACAGCGTTTCGAAGAAGCAGGCCGTCGTTTTATGCAGAATACTATTTCTACCGCCAAACAACTAAGACCCAAAGCGATTTGGGGCTACTACGGGTTTCCATACTGTTTTAACAAAGCCAGCACTGGGATAGACAGCTGTCCTACTCAAGTGGTCGCTGAGAATGACGAGTGAGTTCTTTTTAGTTAAAAAAATGTCAAAAAATGAAAAAAAAATCGGTTTTATGGTTGAAAGGCGACCGAAAAAAAATGTAAATTCTAAGTATCTACACTATCAAGTTGACCGCCTCCTTGGTTCAGTGGTTGACACGTGAGCGTAGAACCGAGCGGTCCTGGGTTCGATTCCCGGTGGAGACGAAGAAAAAAAATGTCTCGGTCTGGTAGGACACAGAAGGCTGATCAACTACTTGTCCCTAAAGAAAATCGATCAGTGAAACGGATGTATAATGCATCTGCCCCTTACCCCACTTGGGGACATGGGACTTCACGCAATACTTTATTACTACAAATAAATACGTATGTCACTCGGGGACTGCCGCGGTAAAGCTATTGCATGCTATGCCTTCAAGCCACACCTCCGAGCCCGTCGGAGTGGGGAGCGTGAGGTTTTTTCGTTACGGAATTTCTGGATTCGGTCCCCGCGCTCAAGGCCCGCGATAGAAACTATGCAATAGCTTAAAACGTCAAAAAATAAAAAATGTATGCGTGTACTAGGTAGAGTACACACGTAAGAAGTGAAACTTCTTTATGACCTTAAAAATGTCACGAGTACGGCGTAACGCAAAAATGTCACGCGTAACGCAAAAATGTTACACTAAATTTTTGTCCAACCCCGATAAAGAAGTTTCATTTCAAATAAACAAATATCCTACTAAATTCCAGAACCTACTGGGTCTGGGCGGAAAGCACTGCTCTATATCCGTCAGTATATAGCTCTCAGGACCTCTCAACATCAAAACTGGCTTCCCTCATCCAGGGTCGGATGAGGGAAGCTAGCTTAACACTAACTTTCATACTTCTGGGGCTAATACCTGTGTTTTAATGTTAAAAAGTACCGAGCATACGTGCCAGAAGTGAAACTTCTTTGACGAGATTTAAACATACCAAAATCTTCGCCTTCCTCCATGACGTGACGTTCTTGCAATGACCTTAAAATTTTACTATTTTACTACTTTCAACGCGCCCAAAGAAGTTTCACTTAAAAAATTATAACAAAAACTTGGTAAATTCCAGGACCTACTGGCTCTGGGCGGAAAGCACAGCTCTATACCCGTCGGTATATAGCTCTCAGGACCTCTCATCATCAGAACTGGCTTCCCTCATCCAGGGTCGGATGAAGGAAGCCTCTCGTCTTAAGAGACGAGGGACTCCAATTTTACCATATTTCTGGTATAGGTATCAGGATGGAGGGTTTTTGAGGGAGGTATGTATGGAAAATATCAGTTAAAAAATATTAAATTAAAAATATCAGTTTTTCGAATCTGTAGAATCCAATAAATCCGCTATTACTACGTACTTACTAGTATTAAAATCTTGTTTCAAGCATGTTATTCGACTGCTGTAAAATATGATTTATTTAATGAATAAATTCCAATATTGTAGAATTAATTTTTAAATAATGTTTATCTATTGTAACATTTCACCACTATAAAAATTTATTATAACATACTTAACCCTTTAATTTCAGGTGGATCTATCAATAGCTCTCCAATCTCTATACAAATCAAACGCTTCAGGCGTAATAATATGGGGTAGTTCCCACGACGTCAACACTATAGAAAAGTGTAACAAACTCAAACGCTACGTAGAAACCACACTCGGTCCTCACATAGCCAAATACACCAAAGACATACACAAAATAAAAGACGAATACATACCAGAACCTACAGACATTTGGGACTTAAAACCTAATTTAAATAAAACTAAAAACACAACACAAGCACAAACAGATCCAGAATATAACTGGATTCCACCAGAAAATTATACTCACGAAATAATAAAGAATGTAGAACAAGAATTAATGAAAAAAGGCTATGAAGAACTTAATAAAACAAAAGTCAATGAAAGTCTTATTTTTGATATGCTTTTAAATATACGACCGACTGATGAAATTGAGAAAGAAATAGTTAAAAATGATAAGAATAATGTCAAAATGGAAGTCACAAGTCAAGTTGTTGATACAACAACTGAATTAGTTAGTACTTTAGATAATTATACAACATCGACAACACAACAAACAACAGAATCTGTAGAAACAACACAATATACAACAGAACCTATAAAATCGACAACAAATTATTCACAAGTACAGTTTAGTACAACAGAAACACTTCAAATTGATTCTACAACGAGTCAAGAATTTAATAACTATGAACAATTTGAGAATGACAAAATAGATGATGAAATATTTGAAAATGAGAAAAGAAATGATGAACAATTTGATAACTTCAAAACTAATGATGAACAATTTGAGAATCACAGAATAATTAACAAAGAACAATTTTATAGTAATAAAAAAGATGCTGGGCAATCAAAGATTGACAAAACAGAAGATAAACGATTTGATCATCACAAAATAAATGATGAACAATTTGAAAATGACAAAATAAATGATGAATTCTTTGTTCTATCTACAAATATATCACAAATAGATATCACAACTGAAGATAGTATTAGCAGTAAAAAGCCTAGAAGTGTTAATTTAGAAATTAAAACAGAAACTACGACTGAATATTTTGAAGAATTTGTAGAAAATTCAACATTTCATCTCCTAACTCCAGATGCTTCAGATGAGGTTGTTATTTATATTTATAATCGTTGATTTTTTGTTAACAATAAAGTTTTTTTGTTATTGATGCACTAATTTTTTTTCGCTTGTGTAACAATTGTTTTTTGTTGTTTTTCAACTGATGTTTATGTTTTTCTTTGTTAGTCCATTGAAATGTTACATTTGGGTTGCATTTCTTAGACAACGTAATACCACAGTTGCACTCCGGGAGTGAGGGCAGAAGTGAAATCTTGATTATTAACGTTGAGCATGTTTGATATCCATCCGTCTTACGCTTTTTCGATCAGATCACGTGTCCTGACGCGAGTTTAAGATTTTATACCCAACGCCGCTAAAGAAGTTTTAACTTCAAAAGAAAAAGAAATGCATGCTTTGTCCTAAAAATGTAACATTTCAATTGATTATGTCTATTGTTGTCTTTTTATGCTTCATTATAATACTTTTTTTTAGTTTTGAGTTGTGCTGATGTGTATCTTCCTTGAATTCATATTGCCTTAACATCATAACAATATTGAAGATTTTTTTTAACTTGCATGTAACAAGTTCTTTTATGCTTTGCGTGTTTCAATATTTTTAAAAGTTTTTTCGCATTATCGCAAAAATTAAATAACTTTTTAAAATCTTAGGGCCGATTTTTCAATGCTTGGTTAAAACTTATTTGTCGAATAATGAATAAAACTACCATTTTAAAAACGTATTCTAATTGCCCGTATTTGACAGTTTACGTGACATTTTAATACTATCGTGTAATACTTTATTGGACGGGTTAGTTTTATCCAAGGATTGAAAAATCGGCACTTAATAGTATAAAATACCTACTTCTGTGTGAAAAGGCTTTTTTCTTTATGTTTTTTCATCAAGAGCTTTTCAAATATAAGATTTGTTCTTTTACTGCAATGTGTGTATGTGATTAACATTTTAATTTATGATTAAAGAAAATAATATTATGATATTATTTTCGTATTTATATACATTTTATTATACATATAATTATTAATAGTTTATATTATTACTTATTCGTAAGGTTTTATTTATGCCCTATCTACATTCCAAAGCTTTACTATCTATCGAAGTATATGACGCACTATTTTTATTATTTACTAGCGGTCCGCCCCGGCTTCGCCCGTGGTACATATTATTTACGTTTTCTCTACGTAAGAACCATCCTCGTACTTTAAGGAATATAATAAAAATAATTTGGAAAATCCAAAAGTGCACGCCTCATAATTTTTGTTAATAAATATTTATTAATTATTATTTTTGTTTATTTAATAACAATT